>LTAE01000157.1:38511-109484 GCA_001647135.1 Pontederia paniculata | reverse complement strand
ATATATAAGAGTGTCTTCTGAATAATTAATTTGGACCATTCTAAACCATATGTTTATTTATGTCTTCCGAGTATATAATATTAATTGGATTATGGTATTAAAAGCAAAATAACAAAATAAAAATCCGGTGATCCGAAAAAAATGTGAAAATATTATTATATTTTTTTATCAAATATTTTTCATTCTATCTTTTCTATGTTCTTGACTGTTCATCTTTTTTTTCAGTAGAGTTTTTCAGTGCATATGCTTGGGTCCTCTTTGTATGTATTGAAGGCTCTATGAATTTAATGAAAACTTACTCTATTTAATTAGGGTACATTATGTATTATATTATTTAAATTATTAAATTTAATTTTTATGATTGATAAAAATAAGTAAATATAATTTTTAAATTATTTATTTTTAATTATATATATTAGATCAAACGATTCGGATGATAGGATATACGATATATCCTATTTAAAATAGAGTACATCTCCATTAAACTCTTCATATATTATTATATTTTTATTTATTTTTCTTTTTTCTTTCAATTTTGTCCATTTTCATCGTAGCTGATCGTCTTCTTTTCTTGCTTTTAAATGGAGTTGGGGACTTTGGTGAAAAATGAAAGGGGTATGAATTAGTTGAAACTGGCTATACTGGAGCATATTGTGGATTGTGCATTGTGAACGGTATTTTGTTATATTACGTTAGTTATTTGGACAATTGTTATAAGTTCATGAAACTTTTCAAGTCTTGAATGCATTTTGAGCTCCGAAAAGGTCTACCAGTTAATTCACTAGAAGAGTTAACAAAAAAGTATTGTATATTTATCAAAATTCATATATTAACTTTTACATCTTATCTTATTTAAATTCTAATTCTCTTACGAAAAAGTTGGTGGTGGAGTGCTAAAGATATTAGGTCCTAATATCGAAGTTTGAGTTATTTCGATATGTTTTTTTATTAAAAAATTCATCCATTCGTAATAGAGTATTCGATTTGAGATTATTATGAAAAATAGACGAGAGAAGACACACGAATTTACGAGGTTCATCCTTAACCGGGCTCGGACGACGGTTAGAGTTATTTCTTTTGATGTGGAAAAATAGCAGATGATACAAGATACAGAATAATTCAAATCCTAGAAAGTTTATATATGAACTCCCAATATAAAATAGAAAACATAAATCTTAAGGTTGTCTAAGTTTCGGAGGCTTCGCTCTCGAGACCCCCATATGGGATGGGCGGTTTCGCCGCCCCAAATATTCGACGACTATGATGCGCAGGGAGTCGTATGAATTTCTCAGTGTGTTAAGATTCAAGACATTATCAATAGAGATAATATAAAATTAGTCGAAATTAATAATTTTAAGACAATTAATCCACTTAACTTAATGCCGGTTCATTGGGTTCAGAACTAAACCTTATCTCACCGGATCTTTACTTGAAGCTTGATCCGGTTCACACGAATCAGTCCAGTTCAAATGGGTTTGCCATTTGTACTGACCAGGGCTCGTCCAAATGTGCAACGCGTTAAAATTGATTTGGGTTGGCGAATTCCAAAACAGCCCATCATCGGAAACCACAGCAACCGTCTTTTACCACAATCACGTGAGGGTATAAACGTCAATAAAAAACTAATAGTCGGTTTCTATTGTTAATAACTTTGTCTCCGTGCGTCGCCTCGCTTCGTCGCTTCGACCTGCACCCGCCGCCGTTCCGATGGCGTCGCCACCGCCATCTCGACGCCAAGTGCTGTCGCTCTTCCGCTCGCTTCTCCGGACGGCGACTAAGTTTTCCGACTACAACGTTAGGGAGTACTCGAAGCGCAGGACGGCGGACGCCTTCCGCCAGAACCGCGCTCTCATGGACCCCTCGGCCGTCGCTTCCGCCTTCGTCGATGGCCAGTCGCAGCTCGAGATTGCGCAGAGACAGGCGGCGGTGTACTCGATCTATGCCCCAAAAGTTAAGAGTATTATGGAGATCAGCAGCCTCTGATTTCAATCGGATAGTCCCCATTTCGATCGGTATCATGATAAATCCTTTAATACGTTTGATTACTCGAGGTTTCTAGGGATTTCAATAGTGAATTGTTATCTCACATGTGTGAAGATGACCTTTTGTGGAACTATCTTAAATATGTTTGATCTCTAAGAGTTTTCTGCATTGTAATTTTGGATATTATATTTTTGCCACATGATCTTTTGTCTGACGAACTACTGGTAAACATATAAATGTTGCTGTAGAAGATAGAAATTATGGTGTTCTTGTTGGATCGGGTATGCCCACGCGAGCTTAGGGGAATTGCTTAGGGGAATTGGAGTACGACCGAACGACCTCTAATCCCTACGCGCGGAAAAGAGGGTTCGGGGGCGTCGGGGGTTCGCTGGCCCGTGTGGTGCGGATTAAGAGATTATCTATTTGTTAGTATTTTGGATCCATATATGTTGTTCTTATTTTAGATGTAATGTTGAGCGGGTGTAACGAAAAATAATATAGTGAAATATTAGATGTATTTTGTTCTATTGTGTAGTGCTGAAAACTTATCATTTGTTCTTGGTGCATCAGGACTTTCTATTATTTTTTGTTTGAGACTTGAGAGTATAACTTCATTGTTTATCCTCATGAATACTAGAATTCTTGATATTGGGTATCACCTTAGCATGCTGTTTGGACGAGCATCTTTGTTAACTTTTGTTTCTTGAGAACAGGCTAACTATGAAATAGGTCTATATCAACTGTTCTAGATAAAACATCAGTTCAGTAGTTGGATTTTGCATCATTGATGAGATGCAGTGTTGTGGGTTGCTGAAAATGTTTGCTGAATTAATGATGGGCAGATATAAATTAGTTTAAGACATTGAACATATGAGCTGAAATGTTGTGCAAGTGTGGAACTTCTTTTCAGAAAGTTAGTTTCCTATTTTCAGTTGCTTAGATGAAATGGGCATGTGAAGAGTAATTAAAGGGACCAGGTTCTGCTTCTTGAGGTTTAAGGTATGGATGCTAGATTCACCTTTGTAGCCTTTAGGATATCGATGCTAATCCACAGGGATTAAAATTACCACTCCATATTTTTCATCTTTCATGGACACTGTATGTTTTGGCTTGATGAAAATCATCTTTCACTTACCCACAAGGTTCCAAAGAAGTTCAAAGGAAAAAGTTTCAACTTTGAGAGTGTAGACAAAGAGTTGTAATTACATCTTAGAATTTGATCCAACTTATATATCAGACAAGTCAAGGAATTTTATGGAGTAATGTGTGTTCTTATAATATGTTACATGAATTGACTTTTTATGATGAATTATTGGTGGAAACTTTTGTGGAGAAGCACTACTAAATCCAGTCTTGTGATTTTTGTTGTGAGCTATTAATAGACATCTGTTTACAAACAGACGCGTTAGGTTGTGATGTAGTTTCTGAATCATTACTCAAAGTTGTTGTACTCAGACTCGCTGAAAGGGTGCAATTGATGTCTCACGGTTGCTAACATTACACACATTTCAGACGGAGCAAGCTTTATTGTATTTTGCAGATTATTTCCATGTTGATGTCACTGTGATTTCTTTGTGTTTTTAGCTTGATTAAAAAAAAGTTTAAACATAGAGGTCGAATTCAGTATCTTGATGATGCTTTGTCTGTCTTCATTATGTGTGAGAATATTGCCATATGTTCAGCACCCAAGATACTCATATCATCTTCCAGAGCATAAAAGAGGAAACGGAAAAGAAGATTAATGATTTAATTTTATTTGATTATATTTTTAATGGAGGAAAATTAAATAAATATTTTTTTTATTTATCTCCATTTTTTTAATAGTCTAGAGTATAAAGAAGGGAAAATATATATTTAAAACACAAGTTTGATTTTATTCTCATGTAACTAAATATATAAATATATTTATAAAGATATGTTCGTCTAAATAAAACTATTCATCCAAATAAAATTGGTTTTTTTTTTACTTTCATTTTTTCCTAATTTTTTGCCTCCGTTGCTGTCATATTTGAATGCACCATAAATTTTAATTTACTAATAAGTGCTTTGGTTGATTTTCTCATTAAAAAAAGATTACCAACGATGATGGTAGCATCATTGAGTCAATCCAACCTGATTGTCATAACTCATAAGTCAGGTAATTGAATTACTTCGATAATTTGTCGAATTTTTTATAATATTTAGTATTAATTATATTTTTTTAAGAAAAATTCAAATATTTTTTCCAACCTCATTTGAAAAGAGAAAGGGAGCTTACTTAGTATAAGTACTAAGTAGGCTCTTTAGCGATAATTTTAATCGTCAGATTTAATTTTAACAGTGTAAGATCAAATATTTAAAAGATATTTTAATTTTTTTATTTTAATTTTAGATCGTCAGAATTAATTTTGACGATCTGGATCATCGCTAAAGAGTCTACTTAGCAAAAGTGCTAAGTGGATTTTCCAACCTCTATTTCAAATGACTAAATAGATACTTTTTTTCACTTTAAAACATTAATTTAAAGTACTTTTTAACTTCAACTAAATCAAAGAAGTTTAATAAAAAAATTTGTTAGGCTATCGGGATCAAGTTTGAAAATTTAAAATTCGATGTCCGTCCTAGTTAATGATTTGGATTGAATCAATTTGAGTCATCAAGTTCTATCATATTGTCTCAACTCAATGAACCCCTTGTGCACTGACTTTATTATCCATAACTTACAAGATTATTTAATTACAAAATGAAGATGGATGATTAAGGTGACATAATGATATTCGAGAAATCATTTTATATATATTTAACTAAAAAATGAGCTCAATATTTTGTGTTTTTATTATTTTTTTATCTCTCATACTCTTGTCTCTATCCACCATTAATAAAATATTAATACCATCATTCTCTATATTCTCCGACTCCCTCGATTTATTGATATGATATTTTACTATCATTAATGATGTTACAGTAACATTTATCTATTTCATAAGTCATAACTTCTCTTTAATAAGCAAATTCCATTCGTCTATAATCAATACTTGCATCCCATGTCAGTTCATCTTCTTGAGCAAAGCACTTCTTATAATATTAAGACTATGTTTGGATAAAGAACCGGAGGTTCTTCGAGTTCTTTGATGTGATAGATTAATTCTAGTAGTGATAATTATGGATAGGTTCTAGGGGTGTTTGGATAAAAAATAAGAACCAAAAATATAAAAAAATATTTTTAATAAAGATAAAACTTATTTTAATTTAAAAATTATATCAAGTAATATAAAATTAATATCATAAAGTAATATTTTCATAAAAATATATTTTATAAAATATATCGGTTAAAACTATTAAAAAATAATATAAAATTAAACTCACAAAATATTATTTTAGTAATAATATTTTTCGTAAAAATGATTTGTTTAACTAATCTTTAATTATACTAATAAAATAATCTATATTATAAATTAAACATAAAATAATAAATATATTTTTTAAAACATAAATGTAAATAATATAAAGTAATTGTCATAAATAATATAACTGAATAGAAAAATATTTTACTGTTGTAGCTCACGTTGGAACCGAGCGGTTCCTGCATTTCCTATTAAAAGTAGGAATCGTCGAGTGGAATCCCGGATCATGTGACTCGGGGTTCCACCCTCGGATTCTGTATCTGATTTCCCAAACTGTCATATCGTTTGGGGAACCAGAGTGGAACCAGAGTTGATTTTGGCTCTAGTTCCACATCCAAACGCAGTTAAAGGAACTACTTGCATGAGAACGAGGAATGACCTTTACAGAACTTTTGTGTGCCCTGGCCTTATGAAGTTTTGCATTTCAATGTTATGATTGAAAGTAACTTGGGGAAATCACCAGGGAAAGGTGATCAAGTTAGCTACTCATATGAGCACTAGAACAATATCAATCTACCTTCTCTTACAAGTATTAATATATTAAGAACATCTATATATAATTTGTCCTTCATTGATTCTCTTTCCACGTTTTTCGTTCTCCTTTCATTCCGAAATTGCTTTTAGTTTTGAATTTTGAGATTTCATGATTAGTATGTAAATTATGTTATTATTTATGTATCCAATATCTTTCTAATTGTTTACCCGTATTTTTCTTCATTGACTACATTGATTCTACTTATTTCTTCTTTTGATAATTTTCTCTAACACAAACATTTGATCCCAAATATATATGTTGTTTTTTATATTTTAAGATATCCTCTTTCCATTTGTAACTAGATAAATACATTATTTTCAAGGATCATAATTATTTTTAATTGGTCATAAATATTATTTTTATTGTGTAGCAAACAACTAAGATAAATGAAGAAAGAAATGCAACAAAATTTACATGGAGTTGGAGGTAACAAGAGGGACAATGGAAGCAAAATTTAGGGCTGGCCCATCCAAATTACTTGACTAAAATTTTGATCAGGTTGGAAATATTGACATGAATGTCATGCAATATCCATGTATTGAACTACATTTTATTAGAATAATATTATTTAGTATAACTAAATCTAAAATATGAAAAATATATATGAAATTTAAATATTCAATAAATAATTTATTATTATTATTATATATACATTATATATATGATTTATGAATTATCATTTTACTTTATAAAATATATTGTTCTTGTAATATTTTTAATTTACTTTCAATTTAATTTATGTTTTCCATCCCTTTTCAGTTCTATTTTATTTTTCATTCAATAACTCTTTTCTTATTTTTTTTCAAATCATCATTTTTTCTTTCTTCATCTATTTCGTATATCATATATAATTTTTTCTCATCTTTTTCTCTTGCCTTACTTTTTATCTTAGAAAAAAAATAAATATAAGATTTGATCAAACTATTTTTTAATAAATTTATTTTGAATCAAATTCAAAATATTTTTTTCATTTTCTGAGATTAAGTTTCACCTTTTGTCTTTGTAGTATGATTTTTCTGTATTTTTACTCTTCATTTACAAATGATATTTCCTTTTGGTATCCTTCTCTTTCTCCACGTTTGTTTGTTTTTTTTTTTTTTGCAAATTTATATTTTTATTAAAAAATCATATTGAACCGATTTGACTGGTTTAATTGGTTTTGATAGGTTCAATCCAATTTTTATCATTTTTGGATTATAATAAAATCAAATTGAACTGGTCGCAGATTTACTGTTGGACCTGCCGAATTGGTCGATTCGGTTTGATGTTAAAAATACCACTTATGATTGAGATGGATTGAATGTGTCTCTCTCAAAATTTTCTTTTATAACATTATGTTTTTTTATTATATAAATATATTTTACGTTTGAGTTGGAGATTATTAAATGCTATCTGGCATTTATGTCTGGCAACTTATTTACCTTTTGTTTAATAGGGAGATCAATTTAATTATCATTAGTAAGTTCGGATCATTAATAACTTAGAGCCTGTTTGGCTAAGCTTATAAGTAAGTTAAAATTACTTATACGTAAATTTGAAGAAATCTACATGTTTGGTAACTAAAATAATATACTTATAAGTTGTTATGTAACTATTTATAAGTTGAAAAAAAATAAGCATGTTCCCCCTGCTTATTTTTAAAGTTGTTGGCTTATTAGTTTTAACAAACGATATTATTCTTTTATCCATATTTTTTAATATTATTATCATATAACTTTAAGGATATATTAGTCAACATTTATTTTAATAAACATTACAACTACTTATTGATATTATCACCACTTTTATCCAAACATGTAACTAATATTTTAAAATAAGTATCAACACTTAAAATGCTTATCAGCATTAGTGCTTATCAGTTATTTTTTATCAGCTAAGCCAAACAGACCCTTAATTCGAACGAATTTTTTTTTTAAATAAAGTACGAGGGAAGGAGAAAACGAACTATATTATCCATTGTTATTATGATGATTTTATTTGTGCTCGATAAAGAGGAAGTTCCATTTCGTGATGGGCGTTTAAGCCCCGTTTTATTTAGAGAGTAAAATGATTAAAAATCCTATTTCTTATTTTTCAATTAAATTTCTAAAATTATTGTTAGTGGGCTCCACAATTTTTAATGTTAGAATAAGAAAAAATGTGAGATTATTATACTTAGCTTCCACCAAAAAATAAGATGATATGATTGATTAAGATTTTGAGAATATATATTGAATTAAAATCTATTATTTATGAACAATAATCAAACGGAGCCTGGGGGAGTTTATCGATGTGACTCGAAATTTCTATTTGCGATTGAAAAAGGAGCATAGGCTACATTTGAGGAGGTGCTTTTGTTTGGTAAAAAAAATATTTTTTTATAAAGTTGATTGTGATTGAAAATAATTTTGAAATTTTTTGAAAAGTTAAAAATATGTTCATTGAAGAAAAGTAAGTTTTGAACAAATTTTGTGGTCGTTCTCAAACGCAGCCTTAATTCACATTTCCATTCAATCGCATAATGATGTGTTGTTTTCCATCGCGTCTTAGAGTTCGAATCTAATGGAATCTTTATTAATTGATTTTTTAGTGTGCTAATTAAAAACTTTTTCGCTTTTAAGTTCAGCAAGAACCATTTAAAGTTTGTTTTAGATACCTTAAAATTTTAATAATTATTTTAATTTATATTTCTTTCATATCAAGTAGTATAAGTTTATTTTTAAAATAGTATGTTGTTGCATATTTTCTCAACTTTATTGAGCAAAAATATTTTTTTTTATAATTTGACCAATAAAACAGATTAATTGAAATTTGTAATTAAGTATAGTCTAACATAAGCTTTTTTTAACAATATAAAGTTCCTAAGGATATCATTAACAGTATTATTAAAAAAATCATAAAAGTTATGATTCTATCGATCATTAATGATATTTGCTTTTTTGTCTTTCTCATCTTAAACCATCAAGTATCTAACTTTGACTTTTTTTTCTATTTTTATGCAATTTTAAAGGGCTCATTATTTTTTCTTCCTGTTTAATATAATTAATGCAACAAATATATGAATTATATGATTATTCTTATTTTAATTTTAAATTATGAATAATTATCTGAATTCATTATTCTATTTCATATCAATAATACTTTTCTCTTTTTAAATTATTCTCAATTCTATAGCAAACCCTAAATATTTTTTCATCATTAAATATAATTTGTATAATATTTTTAGTGATATAAAGTTACTAATATATAGTTATTAATGTGATTTAGAAAATAAACTCCATATACATTAATGTTCATATATAAAAAAAAGATATTATTCTTTTATATGTTTCATTATATTAATTTAGTTAACTCGTTGGAAAAATTTCTGGATCCATAACTGAATTGTCAGCCTATTGAGTATTGACAATCAAGAGCATCACATCACTCATAGCTTGCAAATCTTTTGTTTCACTTTTGCCTAATCAATGGTTTCCTTTTCTTTAAATGGTAAATTTATATAATATAAGATACAACAAGGGAATATACATGTTTAATGCACATGTAAACACTTGCTGCTTTATAGAGATGCAAAGCAAATTTTAATCTTTCAATATATAATTAATAATACATTTATTAAGTCATAATTTGTTATTAATTTTAAAATTTACTATCGATTGTAAATTTAATGATTAGAATCTGCTTTGTATCTTTATAAAATAATAAGTGCTTAAGTGCATTAATGTGTTATAACTGAGCTGCTAAATCAATAGTTTCCTTTTTTTAAAATGGTAAGTTTATTTATATATACAACAAGGAAATACGTATTTTGTATTTTTAAATTTAATGTTATTTTCATGGTGGGTTTTATCACCGACACGCGCGGCACTGCTTCCATTTCCACTGAAACAACGACACGACGCATTGCAAAGAGTGGGAACGCGGCGACGAGTTGTGACCTCGTCGGCGGTGGGCGCGCGGCAATCTGGATCGGTCTCCTCCGACGGCCCCTCAGACCGGACCAAGAGCCTCTGGCGATGGGGAGCTCCTCCAATTTGGCTTCAATCGCCTGCTTCCTTCTCCTCCTCGGCTTCGCCCATTGCAAAACTGTGAAAAGAGATGGTATTACTTCTTTTTTTTCCAATTTCTTGCCTTGCGTCGAACAATTCTGCCCCTTGTAATCTGCAGATTTGATTCCCGTGCGAGCGTTGGAGTGCTCGGTTTTTAGGGTATATGTTGGGATGGCTTAGGATCTGTGTCTTTTAGAGATCTTTGGTTGTTTTGGTCTTGCCGATTGGTGAGTATGGATCATGCTAAATATGCGCTTAGCGCTGATAGAAATCTCACTTTTTTCTTTTTGCTGGCATTCTAAAATTGAGCTCAACCGGGTAGAAAATGAGATTAGTTTTGCTGATTTTTGAAAACATTGTCCATTTGAATGAAATGTCTAATCTTTAGGAATATGTTTGTTTTAGTTTGATCTTTCTCATGATTAGTTAGCTCTAATGACAGAATTTATTATGAAGAGCATCTGGTTCATCTCTCGGCATTGCAGTGACTCAATCAAATATGAAAGAGAAACGCTCAAGTATATGAAATGTATCTTAGAATTTGCAGATAACTTAGTCAGGCTTCAGGAGTGAGAAATAAGCTCCCATGAAGCACCAGGAAGACACACACACACGCGCGTGTGCACACACGCGTGCGCGCGCGCACACACATAGGCACACATCCTTTATTATTTATATAAGCATTAAAATTACATTCTTGTTTTGCAAGAGATGATTCGCCCAATCCCGCATCATCATTTGGCCATACAAATAATATTTTCGATGCAACACTGTCCCCTTATAAATAAAGTTGACACCAAATCGACCATATGAAAGCCACTGGCATTGCTTGACAACTCCTTGACATGTAGGAACGATTTTGCTGTGCTTCTCCACCATATCTAGATGTACTTCAAAAGGCTGTCGACGAGCTTAACCCATGAGCATTCAGATTCCAGTGTTTTCACTATCGCACCTGTTCTGAACCCAAACCCCCGCCATACGCATCTTGCTATTGCACAATCGAGAAATAGATGGTCAATTTCTTCCACTTGTTATTCACAAAAAACGCATGCAGTGCACGCATCCAGAGTCCATCTCTTTCTATAACTTTGTGTTGATAGACATTTCTTTCTAATCAGCCACATAAACACCTTGATTCTCAACGGTATCTTCAATTGCTACATGAGGCGGCAGTCCAAGCTCATGTCTTTGTCCGCTAGTTGGTTGTTACCACTCAATCGTTTATATACTTCACTGACAGAAAATCAGCCAGAATTCCAAACCCACCCAACTTGTTCCAAGTTATCTTTGCGGTGTGACTCAAGTTGCCCGAATAAGATGATAAACTCCTCAAGTCTATTGTCTAAGAGTGGAGCTGCAAGTTTCGGGATCCAGACACCATTAGTTAGAATATTGCCCTCCCAATATGTGGCCACCGTGACAAGCCTTTCCTCCTCCAGTGTGTATAGTCTTGGGAATGGTAAAGCAAGCGATTATTCAGCCGACCACAGATCTTCCTAGAAGCAGAAGTCCCTTCCAGAACCTAGTGCTGCCTTAACAAATCCATTCAACTTTGGAAAACCCACATTTAGCCCTTCCAAAAGGATGAAGCCCCATATGGAACTACTTGTCTATTATTCCATGAAAGAATGCGTCCATAGCAAGTTTTCATCACCGTTCGTCATATGTCGTCATCTTGACCCATTAACCGAACAATCCATTTCAATGTAGTGTTTCATTCATAGTCTTCATGTCCCAAATCCCAACACTGAAACCGGTCTACAGATCTCCGGCCAAGCAACCAAATAAAGTGGTCGGCCTGTGCTCCTCGAGTGTCTCCAGAAAAAATTCTGTCTAAGTGAGTCAATCCACTTCTGACATGAGACACAATGGGATAGAACATAGGACTAAATGAACCAATGTTAGCCTTCCTCCTCGCAATAATAAGCGTGAGCTCCATCCTTCCGGTCTTCACTCAACACGTTCAATGGCTGCGTTCCAATCTCTTGAAAGTATCCAACTACTAGTAAGTGGAAGGCCCAAGTAAGAGATTGTTAAACAACATATGGTTGTCTTTAATTCCAAAGAGCACCGTCTGGCTTCCTCATCGTCCATTCTGAATGGTATGAATGATGATTTAGAGCGGTTGATAAGAAAGCCAGAAGTCCCCCGTAGATATCAATAAGCATCATAATTCTTCTTGCCGCTGTAGAGTCCCCTTCTATAAAAAATAGAGTGTCATCAACATATGTATATGTATATGTATACATACATAAATATATATATATATATATATAATATATATATATACACATATACATATGTATGTATTCAAAGATGGATGAGTACATGGTATGTGTCCTTGTGTTTTCTTTTCGAAAAAGAAAGAGGAACCATTTCAGTATAATTTCTATTGCCCCATCTTGCTTTCTTGATTTGTTTTCATATTTTTTAGACATTTCAATACTTGCACATTCTTTAGAGTTGCAGCAAAGTGTCAACTGTATACTGATGTACCATATCTCTAAGATATTTTAAGAATATGCTTTGAGTTACGAGGAGAACATGAAACTAGTTTGAATATACTTTTGCTGACAATGGACTTCTTTTCATTTTAACTTCGATTATCAGATGTCATCCTACCTTCTTTCGTCCAAAAAAAGGCATGTTTTGGGTATTTTGGAAAAAGATTCATGGTTTATCAAAATCCATGGTAAGCCATTTTTCATAGTGTCTTACCATGGGTTAATAAATCCATGAAAATAATCCAAATGGGTGTTTGGGCATACCCATTGAGAATTTTCAATAGTAAGAAAAAAATATAAAGAAAATAAAGTTATTATTAACAACATATTTTGAAATAAATATAATGTAACTTATTATATCAGTTCAACTGGTAATGAAAAATCAAATTTCAAAAGTGTCGTTGTTCTCATGTTGTAAAACCAATTTAGCAGCTAAAAGCGGTCATAAGGTTAAAATAAATATTATAATATTTATTATAGTAATTATAAAATCAAAATATTTATAAACCCCTAAAAACTGAATATTATAAAAAAATTCTAACAGCGTACAACTGACCTTATATTTTATCTTTATTTGAGAGGCCTTGTCAAAAATACATTTTGATAACATAGTGGATACTTCTGATTCAAATTTAACCGTGTCAACTATCTTAATCTTACTGAAATTTCGCCAACCATCAGATATCTTTGGCATTCTATGTAATTATAGGTTCCAGTTTCCAAGGCATGTCAGAACAAGCAGGTTATTCAGTTTTTTCCTTTCCTTGTAGTTCGCTATCAGCCTTTTTCCCAAAAAGGATGTCGGACGACTCGGACCAGTTCCAAAGAAGTTGGTTTCTGGCCATTTAAAAATAACTCCCAGACGCTTAAATGTTTCTTTCTCTGAAAAAGTATAAATACTCCCGAATTACCAATTCCAACAGTTTGACAACGTTCTTAAACAACTTCTAAGTATTATGTTATACTCTGTGGCAGGATCTTTATATAACTGCTTAAGGTTGTTGATGGTATTTTATTTGCTTAAACTGGATTTTGCAGTTAAAGCATTGAATGAGATCAAGGCTTCTCTTGGATGGAGAGTTGTGTATGCATGGGTTGGTGATGATCCTTGTGGTGATGGTGACCTTCCTCCATGGTCAGGAGTCACATGCTCACAACAAGGAGATTACAGGGTCGTGACAGAATTGTAAGGGAAACCTTTTCCTATTTATTAAGTAATTTCTTTGTGCTTCGTTCCATGAAATACTATGAGAGATTCTTGTGTTGTTATTTAGTTTTATAAACATAAACTATTACTGAATAGAATTCATATGATATGATGTGCCGATTAAATATAGTTTCGTGTTATCATATTTGAAGCATGCCAAAGTTTTCCAAGTACAATTAATAATCTCATAAAAATGATAGGAAATTTGATGGTTTCTGAATTTATAAGAGTAACTTCATCTAAGACGACAAAAAATATGCAACTTTATGTGAGCAAAGTGTTATCAGAATGATTCCATTAAAATTTGGATGGTGCCATTTATAATTCTCTTTCATTTGATGGTATCATTCGTTATTTTCCATTATTAATTTTCTGGACCAAGTATCTGGGGACTATTATAAGGTTATTCCCTGAAGCAGATGTTGACTTAAAAATTTGTTTTTGTTGAATCCCTCTTTATTTTTCATTGCTTAATGAGACTCTTGAAATAACACTTGGAATTTCCATAAAAAACTCACAATAATCCTTATCTAATTTGCAGGGAAGTCTATGCTGTATCAATTGTTGGCCCTTTTCCGACTGCAGTCACAAATCTCCTGGATCTTACTAAGCTGTAAGAACTATCTTTCATCAAGCATCAGTTTCTAGTTCATGAACCCGTTATAATTTCATGACAATATGCAGAATTCACTAGTTCTTTGGCTTGTGTCCAACAATTATGGTATCATGTTTCAATAACTAAAGAAATACAACACTAGAATGAGAAGTTGTCTTACGTTGGATGAGTCTGATTTTACAATTAATAATTAATATTTTTTCCATACTAGATAGTTGCAAATTTTACATGGTGCACTGTGAAGAATAGTTCAGCTGGTTTCTACATCATAGATATATTATTGATGTGCATGTACTATGTTTCTTGTATCTTTATTGGTTCGAAACTACGTCTGTTGTCTTTGATAAAACAAATCAATGGTTTCTGAGTAATGAGCTCGTTCCCCCCGGAAAGATGCCACCTGTCTGAGGGAGGGTCGTGCCGCTAGGCCCGCCCTCTACGGTCCCATTTTCCGGGTGGAAGTGGTAGCTTATTGACATATTTGGAGAAAAGCAGAATGAGCATTGACTTGGATTAATGTGGGATAATCATGATTCATGAAATTGTCAAATCAAGATTGCCCGTTGGGAGTATGTGTTGATCTTGAGTTTTTTAATATTCTTCAAATGGCAGGGATCTACACAATAACAAGTTGACAGGACCAATCCCTCCCCAAATTGGACGCCTAAAGCACCTCAAAGTGTTGTATGTTCCTCTTCTCATTCTTCTACTAACTTATTTCTCTAAATAAGTTTTCGTCTAACTGTATTTTTCTTGAAACCTTTATGCTGTTTTTATAGCACACAACTTGCACAATTTTCTTTATAAAATAAACGAATAGTTGACCCATAGGGAAAATATTCTTTCGGGAAGCTACTTATATCAAAATAATCCTTTCCCCAAAATGATGATGCAAAAAACAGAGGTGTCCAAATATTATAGTACTAAGTCCTAGAAATTTGGCAAGTGTCCATTTTCTCAATTTACCATCTTTCATTCTCTTATTTCAGTAAAATCTTGCTTCAGTCATAGGTTGATCCTAGGTCTTGTTTAGCGTTTCTGCACATTCTGCTAATTCTTCTATGTAATAACTTTTATGCTTCTTAGGAATCTCAGATGGAATAAGTTACAAGATGTCATTCCTCCTGAAATTGGTGAACTGAAGAAATTGACTCACCTGTAAGTATATTCAGATAATCATATAAAATTGAAGTCGTATTCTTCAGTTTGTTCATGATCGCATCTTGAAACTGTATAGGTACCTGAGTTTCAACAATTTTAGAGGAGAAATCCCTGTTGAGCTTGCAAACCTTCCGGAACTTCGTTATCTTTATCTTCATGAGAACCGCCTTACTGGACGAGTTCCTTCTGAGCTGGGGAATCTTAAGAACCTGCGCCACCTGTACCAATCTCTACTTTTTGTTCTTTCCATGCAGATGCATTGTTTTTATGTTTGTTCCTTTGCATGTAATATGCTTGTTCATTACCTTGTGTTGGTTTATGGGGATTCAAATTATTATTGTTTTCTGAAGAATGAATAGCATCTTCTTTTCTGTGTCATTACCATCTTCTTTGGATTCTATCTTCGTCATTTCACTAATACTTTTTTCCTTAAAAAGAAAAGTAATTGATTATCTTTGAAATAATTGGATGACCTCGCAACTGCAGTGATGTTAGTAACAACCACTTAATAGGGACTCTAAGGGATCTCATCCAAAATGGAGATGGATTTCACTCCCTTCGCAACTTGTAAGTAGATCCTTTCTATGTGCGGTCAATTATAGTTCATCGCTATATGTTTATGTGATGTCTTGAAATTATGACATCAGGTATTTAAATAACAACCAACTAACTGGAGGATTGCCTGATCAGCTTGCAAACTTGACCAACCTGGAGATATTGTAAGTGCTCCAGTTTTAATTCAAGTGAGACACCGACATGTTCATCTTCTTTCAAAATGATCAATGCTGACTTATTGTTGTGGTTACACAATTCAGATACTTGTCATACAACAAGATGATTGGAGCTGTGACTCCCAAACTTGCTAGCATTCCCAGATTGACCTACTTGTGAGTCAGGCTTCTTATTCATCAACTTTCATTGTGATTTGAATGTTTTGGAGGTTATTAAGATCGAAATCTTACCCAAGATTATAAGAGGGTCAAAGGTTTGAGAATCATTTAAGGATTATGATATTTTGTGAAAGATCTTGCAAGGATAGGACACTTTATAGCTTAATCTAAGCCAACACTCATCTATTTTTCACGTTTTAGGTACCTGGACCACAATGCATTCACCGGAAGGATACCAGATGGACTGTACAAACATCCTTTCTTGAAGGAGCTGTAAGTTTCTGCCTTTTACACCATCAGCAGCATATGTTAATTATTTCATTTGATAAAAAATAAGAACAATGAATTTGATGCAGGTACATTGAAGGCAATCTATTCAAGCCTGGTGCAAAGCCAAAGGGCACACACAAAGTTATTGATCTAACTGACACGGAATTCTTATTCTAGCAAGCTGCTCTCTTGTTTTAGGAATTATTTCTGTTATAGATTCTCCAGTGTATCACAAGTATATAATTATTCTTTTCATAACCTATGGACAAATTATCAAATTTCAAGTAAAGTTATTACTCTAAAATAAGTGTCTTACTAAAAAAAATGGTGAAGTCATATTGTAATTCATTTAAATACAAAATTGTGCTGTTGTCATGATGCCCATAGTTAATTTGCACGGATGTAAATTGAAGCTTCTTTTTTTCTTTTCCTGTGTACATAAAAAATGATTATGAACATCAGGATCAAGCCAACTGTTGAACTTTGAAAAGGGAACCTGACTTAGGTCGCAGACTTGATCTTTAAGATTGAGGCCTACCGAACTACCATTTTTTTCTTTTTGTTCTCCTATCCACGTAAAGTACAGCTGTGCCTAACATTCCAAAATTGCCATTAGGATTGGAATCTTGTTATCATGCAGGAATGTCAGCTCAGGAACGTGAGGAGCATGAAAACTAATATTTCATGAACATGGAAGGAAAAGTGCCAAAAGGGACTAAAAAGTAAGCACAAGGACATGAACAAAGGTACCAATTAGAGGTTCTACTTATTCCTTCAAAGCTGCATGGCATGCAGAGTTTATGATGCTTATCTCTAACGAGGCATTTATGAGTCAATTCTCTTTTATTCCATCCTCTTCTTATGGTCCATTGGCCTCTAGTATTTTTCTTTTCCTGTTTTTAAGAAAAAGGACGACGATTTCCTGATACATGTAGAGAAGTACAGAGGATTACAGGAAAGAGGCGTGCATAAAAGTTGGATTTTAGCAGGAGATGACCAGACTCCTGGATCCTGATCACTAAACCAAACGTTCCATGACAAATTTATTTAATAAGATAGAAGAAATTGGATAAATTGCAACTTTAATGCATACTACTTTAAGTAATTTTAAGGTTTCAAATTCCGATACATATACTCTTTTTAAATTGGTTTAAACTGATAATTTACAGATCTCATACTCCTATTCCGAAAGATTTGCTAAAAAAGAAAAGAAAAACTTTTAACGCTTTAAGATTGTAATTGACATTCTTGGAATGATTCAAATAAAGTAAACTAGTCCCAAAGTAAAGATGGTTAAGTGTTCAAACTTTTTCATCTAAATTATTTTTTTTCCTCCCCATGATCAAACCTTGTGATGCATTTTGTATTCTACACAAGTTCAAAAGACTAGAGAGATCAGTTGATGTAAAAGGACGAAAGAGACCTCCCACCATCGGAAATTTTCAAGTACATATCTTTGTCTGCACTTAGGTGGACATTTGTAATTGGTTTTCCTTGCAACATAATCAGAAAAAAAATGTGCATGCCAGAACCTCATTTGCATCATAGCAGTCAGTCCCCACAAGATTTGTAATAATTGTGGAGTATTAGACCTCCTTTTCCAACCATTCTTCGCCTTTACAATTGTTTCTCCACCTAAACCACATCTTAGCACACAAACATGCAGCCATGGAAGAGCATGAGCTCACATACTTATTTACCATGGCAAAGGTTGAGGGAGAAGACCAAACAAAGCTGCACAGGGTGCTTCTGTTTCACTGCTTGGACAAAGACAGTGAGAACATTTCCACCAGAGTTGGTGTGTGGTCTGCAAGGATGGCAGATCAGACGTCGCTGTTGTTTCCGAAGCATGCACGCTATTCTTCTTTAACTTGCCCAAGGCATTTGCATTTTTTATATATGCATGTGGCCCAGGACTGGTCAGAGATCACTTGATCAACAAGATGCAAGATGCATATGCATGGAGCCTTTCAATGCTGTCTAGTCTTCCTCCTTCCTGAAAGTAAATGGAAACTGCTGTAACTCATGCACAGGGGAAGAATCTTGCTACATGCATGTTCCTGCAAACTTGTTTAGCCTTGTAGAGTTGCAGTAAAAGATGAAGAAAGGGGCTTTGTCATGACATGCACAAGGATGAAAGTTGAAACACAAACAGAGTAGCTCTCCATTAATCTTTGTGCCCCTGCATGGTCAGATAATTTCAGAATAGTTGTTTGCAGCACCCTCTAAAATGTACATTTTGATGCTATCTAAATTATATTCAGAGAAATTTAATTTAGGATTAAACACCAAGTTGCTGAGAATAATATCCATATCTAGCACAGAAGATATGGTTGAAAATACTATGTTAACCAATGCATTTCATGCATGTCTAAGAACAGGGATAAAAAAAATAAAATATATTTCTGACAGCAGAAGCTTTTTTTTTTTTGAAACCCTTTTCAGTGAGCATCGAATAACTGTTGAGAGAATCTTTTGTTTCATGATTTTTAGCTCACGTGAGAGATCAATACTATTTGAAAATTTCAGCTTTGAATCCTGATGGAGTGATTAATTGTTAAAAACATGGCAATATAAATTAATGGGTCGTGGGATAAGACTTTATTATTGTTGTTGTTGTTGTTTGATTTAATGTAATTAGTGGTAATTGAAATTTCAATTACCGTAAACATAATTCTCGTATTTGATTTGATGTAAACATAACTACATCAATTAATTGTATTTACTGTATAAGAATTTATGCCGAAAATATAATTACATGTAAATGTACATAAAAAATAATTTTAAATTTCACTTGTATTTTATTTATTTATTATTATATGATAATATCTTATTCTAACTAAACATATAGTTCAAATTTTTAATTTTAACCAAATAACATAATTTATTTTCTAAAATCTTATTTACATCTATCCAAATTTTAAAAAAAATAACTCTTATAAATACAAATCATATCAAAATTTTCAATTATAATACTTTACATTCTGAAATTACAATTACGTCAAACCAAACTACCACAATATTCCTCTACATAACCAACTCATATAGGAAATTAATAAGCATATTACGACACTCTTCATCAGATATGCTACTTAAAATTTGAAAATTATAATTCATGTTAATGGGCGCGCTCTCTCTCTCTCTCTCTCTATATATATATATATATATATATATATATATATATATATAACTTTTAATTGCTGTGAGATGCCTTGTTGTGTGGGCTCAGAATAATGTATAATCACATCAAAAAACAGGGACCCAATGCGTCTGAATTCTATTAATTCATCTATCAGGCATATCAATATATAGCCCCACTACTTGCCCATTGCTCGGTTCCAAATTAAATTCATCAATTTATGATATCACCCTTCGCTAGATGCCACGACTTAAACCATAATTCCCTCTTGATGTCACTCACACCTAATACCAATTATTCTTTTCATCTTATTTGTTCTTTGTCTATGTTTTTTAGATTACAACAAAACAAGACAATCTTAGCTAACTAAAAAAACACATTTCTCTTCCAAACAAAGTAAAGAAAATGAGGCATAATATTCTTTTTCCTTTTTCAAGAAATGAATTAGGTGAGCACGAGCCATCAAAGTTTGTTAATATTGAATCTATTAATAAGTTGCATTTAGTAAGTTCCAAATGTAATTTTCAGTGAGGACATTTCATGTATTTTTTCTACATTTACATTTAGAAAAAGTAATTAAAAAAGGCATCTCCATGTTAACTCGAGGAATCAGCCATCTGAATAAGTCCCCCCTTGAGTAACTCACATATAATTAGTGTACCTTTCCACCGTTAAACGCAATTACATGATGATTATTCGAAAGAAAAATCTAACAATGAAAACATCTCAAGAATGAAATCCGAAGTAGCTACTATTATTAAGAAAAAATTTAAAATTTTATATTTGTTGTCTAACTGGATTAGTAGGATATTAGTTAGTGTTTGTTAGAAAGCATGACACCTACACTTAGAAAAAGAATTGATCCCTTTTTAATAGCTATCATAAAAGCACCAATGTTCCTTTTTAATTAGTTATGTCTTTCGCTTATTCAACATCTTTAATCAGCTATAATTTCGAAATTTTGACGATGATACTTGGGAATCAATATTGCATATAGCAAACCATATTGACAATGACCATAGTTGTTATATTTTTACTGTGCTGTAAATATATATATATATATATATATATATATATATATATATATTTGTTGATGTTTTTCTATATTGCAATATTATTTATTGGAAATCGAATAAGAAAAGAAAGAGTAATATAAAAAGTGCTTCGCATTTGCATCAATCAATGAAACTAAAGAGGAACATGCTAGTAAAATTAAAATTTTTATCTCAGATCATAAAAGAATTTAATGATCCATGAGGTGTTATAATAATCATTGATCATAAAATGATACATCATAAAAGATTACAAAAATTCATTATAAAATATCAAAATCCTTATAACCTTGACGATAGATATAAATTATGAGTTGTACTAAGACCATATTTGGTAAGTGAACATTCTAAAGACATGATTAAAAAAAAACACTTACAAAGAAGCGTTATGCCCTTGCCACATGATTAGGGATCTTTTTAAAAATAAAGAACAAATCTTACAATTTTATTATTTTATATTAATAGGAACAAAAATAGTTATTTTTCTTTAACGTTCGATTAAAAATGTGTATTGATAAATGAGAATGTTAATGAATTATAGAATAATATTTTTAATGTATTTCTATCTTAGGAATCGCTACATTTGAAATATACGATTAAAAAAAATATTTAAGGTTTAAACTTTTTACTTGTTCTTAAATATATTATTAGTTAGTTTTATTCGTGAGATAACATAAAAGTTTCTTATTGTGTTAGAAATTCATAACAGTGAAGGATAAGATTATGATTTTATTTCGAATAAAAAAGATGACATTATTAAATACAACAAGTATACGATTAGCAAACGAGATACGAATACGATAAAATACACGAGTAGATGTATATACGGTGGCGATACGATTTGGAATACGGGAGCCAAAAGAGGAGGACGACGACTTCCCACCCCCACACAGCCCAAATGAGTCACTTTTCCCACCACCCTTCTCGGATCTCCTCCCCCTCCAATGCCGCATCGAATCCCCAGCTCCACCGACGCCTCCGCCGCTCTCCGATCGGTTCTCCGGCGATCCACCGCCGACGCTAGGTCTTCCACCACTTCCTTCTCCTTCACCTTCTCCTCCTCCTCCTCCTCCTCCTCCTCCTCCGGCGGCTCTCCGACGTTGTCGACGTCGGAGGGTGGCGGCGGCGGGGAGGCCGCGGCGGGGCGGAGGCGTCGGGAGCGACGAGGATGCAGCTGCGGATCTCGCCGAGCATGAGAAGCATCACCATATCGACGGCTTCATATCGACGGCTGCGGCTGCCGCGGGCGGCTGCGGCGGAGGGGGGAATGGGTTCTTGGACTCCATGAAGGTCCGGGTCGCGGCGCGCCACATTTCCTACCGCACGCTCTTCCACACCATCCTCGCCCTCGCATTCCTCCTCCCCTTCGTCTTTATCCTCACCGCCCTCGTCACTCTCGAGGGCGTCAACAAGTGCTCCTCCCTCGGTCAGTCTTCCTCCTTCCCTCCTGCTCATTTCGCCTTGTCTCACCAAGGTGCGACCTTTGTGTCGGTGGGAGCCGTTTCGGTGGTTGAATAGGGGATTTGGATCCAGTTAGTTCTTAAGTATAACATGTTGAATGAAATGGTTGAATTTTTGTACATTCCAACTTTAGTCGTCTTGAATAGATCTGAAGAATTTGTGACCCAATTCGTAGTGGGTATGAATTTTCCCCGTCATTTCTCGACGGAATGATTTATCTCGTAAAAAAAATTGATTTTCTATATGATTCGATTTAAGATTTCTTCTTTACTGTTTAGATTCTAAGGCGTTGAAGTACATTTGTTGATGTTGCAGCTGTAATTTTCATTAGGATACCGTTGGCCGCACGATTTATATCTTAATTGATTATTAAAGTATCAATGCGGATCAGCATGTATGAATTATATATCGTCTGGTTGCATTTTATCATTGTATCAAATTTTAGTTATTTCAGATCTGTGCAACCTATGCCAACCAATCCAACGCTTGTTGCTTTGGTTTAGACTTACTGCGTTCTTCTTGGCATTGGTTTTTGTTATTTATTTCCTTAGAATTGGATATAATTTTAGCCATTTAGTAATATGTATACACGTTCTGGTTGCTGATTTTATCCATTTATTGCTTGAGTAATTTTGAAGAAAAATTCCATAACATCTTTTGCCTCATAGGGCAGCTTAATATCTTAAATATTGTTGCAAAAGAAGATATCTTTTTGAGGAATTTTCTATCGTTGAATTGAAGTAACTATAGCTAGAAATCCTCAGATTCTTTGTTCAGCATTGATTATATTTGGCAATGACGTCTAATCTTTCTTACCTTTTCTTACATTTCAACTTCAAACTATAACTTGAAAAGTATTCTATGCAAATAAAGACAAAAAAATCATCTTATCTTGATATGTTTCTAAAGCCAACAAGATAAGCTTTCTGGTAGTATCTAATCTTGCATAGTAGCACGACGATTTGAGTTTCAGTTTATACAATGAAAAAAAAATAATGTGATAATCGAAGGTGCAGTTCTGTTTAATTACATGTTGTCATATGATATTAATCACAAGCCTTTCGAGGATTGGTGTGGTAAGTTGATGTCTCTCATAGATTACTGACTTGATCTTCAATTTTCCTTAAGGGGCACTGTTTATTGTTGGCAATATATTTAATTGCTCTCTCCCAAAATATATATAATTGCTTTCTATAATTAGCATTTGCATTCATGTCTTAACTTACTATGCTTTCGTCTTAGATTGTTTGGGAAGGCGACTAGGACCAAAGTTCCTTGGAAGGGGTCATGATGATTCCACGGTAAAAATCTTTGAATATAATCTGATATGTCAAGTAGAATATCATGATTTAGTCATTGAGACAAACACGCTGCTATAGTCAACTGGCTGACCTTATTATTTTGTTGCAGACACTGGTTAAGGATCTGTATAAGATGCTTAGTCATGTGAATTCTGAAGATGTTCCTATTGGACTGAAATTACCAGAGTCTTTCAACGATTTTCTCTCTGAAATGAAGAATAATCAGTACGATGCTAGGACCTTCGCTGTAAGGTTAAAGGCCATGGTATGCATTTATTATCTCTTTCGTTGCTTATACATATTGGTAGTACGTACTTTAATTATTCAGTTAGTCGTTTAATGATATATACAATATATGGTAAGAATAGATCCTCTCTTTTATATAAAAATATATACCTTCTACATATATTTTTTGCTTAATCATCCTTGACTTATAAAATATAAGCTGAAGACCTTTTTTCCTTTTCGGAGTTGTATTCTGCTCTAACATATTGATTTTGTAATAATGATGTATTTCATTTCATGCATCTAAAAGGGAAAAAAAAAATCTGCATCCATGCTTCTCAGGTTCATTGATGCTCAAGTTTGAATATACTTGATGAAGTGAAGGAGCTAAAAGATGTTGTAACATTTGGTGTTAATTTTGTGTCAGTACTCTCAACGTGTTATCCTGATTTTCAAGGATGTACGAGTAACCATGCTCCATATTTACCTAACTACTCTGGTGACTCCTGGAATGGTGCATGCTTATAAATGTATTTTTTCTTCAATCTACATGACCCCTTAAGTTGTGATTGTATTGACTGTTAATATTTTTTCGAAAGAGAAAAGGATGATTAACAAATGTTAATCATCCATCCATGCAATTAAAATTTAGAAATGAGGCCTTTTACACTTTTTACAAAATATTAGCAAAAAAGAAATGGACTGGCAAATAATCATTTCGAAGTGCTCCTATCTCTAATTAGAGCATGGACATGTGAAATAATGTTATCCACGTAACATCGTCCCCCTTTAAATAATGTATCGTTCTGTTACGACCATATTATCCATAAAATAGCGGAAGTTTTTGCCTGCTCCACCTTCGATTAATAGGTGATGATGTTAGATGAACTTCCCTTTCTAAATGCCTCAGAGTTTGTGCAAATCCAATCCATTCTTCCTGCAATTCAGACTCCCTGGGAATCCGGCATCTAAAAAATAATTGTGTTGTATCTTCCACCTCTTGACACAGGCTGCAATCAGTAGTCTGGAGGATGTCATTGTCTTGATCTGACCTTGTTAACACTCTCCTTCTGAGGAGCCAGATGAAAAACCTGATTTTCAGGGGAACAGGAGACCGCCAAATGAGTTTACATACACTAGATCACTATCAGTTGGTCCAAGAGGGTCCCGCAATATTTTGTATGCCTTGTTCACCCGGTATCTCTCATCTATCCAACCCCAGCTATCAAAGGCTGAATTATTTATCCGATAAGGAATAATAAACTCCAATAATCTGCTCAGATCATCCATGATCCGACAAAGGTGATGAGAAACAGGGGGCCCAGGTCCCATTGCCCGTGCACAGCGGATCCGCCCAACATCCACTAAAGTAACATCCTTGGCTTGCACAATCACGAATAGCTGGGCAAAGGAAGTAGCCTGAGGGCCGTCGGGCAACCAAGCATCATGCCAGAATAAACTGTTCCAAAGCCAATTACTAATCCCATGTGACTGGTTCCTTGTTGATGGCACCCATGCATAAGATTAAACTTACAGAGGCTGCATTTTTCAGACATTAACTCTATAGCTAGTTACTGTTTTCAGTCATTCTTTTACTGCCTATACTGTGGAACATGTTTTTCCAAAATTTTAATTCTGCTGCTCTTTGTCAAAAGAGATCAATGAATATAATGCTGACTATAATCTGTGTCAAACTTGTGTGCTTAAACTAGTTCCATTAAATCTTTAGCACATTTAAATTCTTCAACTAGTCTGTAGTAATTGTTTCTCAAACTTCTTTGAACTTTATTCTCCTATTGTGATTATCCATTGTCCATATTCATTCACTTGCTTATTTACTCCTTGTTTTTCTGAATGACGCTCCTTAAACTTCATGAAAATGATTGGAATTGCTTGCTTTGCTAGTAAAGGTAGTGAGGATCCTTTTTCTCTTTCTTATTCTTACAATTTTACTGTGCCAGATGGAAAATATGGACAAAGAGATAAAAAGGTCAAGACTGGCAGAACAACTTCACAAACACTATGCAGCTAGTGCTATTCCGAAAGGCATATATTGTCTCTCTTTACGATTGACCGATGAGTATTCTTCAAATGCTCATGCGAGGAAGCAGCTGCCTCCTCCAGAGTTGCTTCGTTTTCTCTCAGACAACTCTTACTACCATTTTATCTTGGCGAGTGACAATGTTCTTGCAGCATCAGTGGTGGTCACTTCAACTATCAGATCATCTTTACAACCTGAAAAGCTTATTTTTCATGTGATTACTGATAAAAAGACCTATCCAGCAATGCATTCATGGTTTGCATTGAATCCTGTTCCATCTGCTATCATTGAGGTGAAAGGTGTTCACCAGTTTGACTGGTTGACAAGAGAAAATGTACCTGTTATCGAAGCTATAGAGAACCACCATGGTGTCAGGAAGCACTACCATGGAGACCATGTATCTGGAGCAAATGTTAGTGATAATCCAAGGGTGTTTGCTTCAAAGCTTCAGGCAAGAAGCCCAAAATACATTTCATTGCTCAATCATCTCCGAATATATCTCCCCGAGGTAAGCAGTACTCGTAGATTCGATCTTGAAGATATTTAAGCTTCTTTCCTGAAATTTAAAAAGTTGTGAAAAGTAAATCATTGGCTCACTGAATTCTTAGAGTTAGGATTTTTTTGGCATATACTAATGGTTCAAATAGTTAATAGCTGATAGCAATTAGCGACTAGATATTAGCGATTAGCGACTAACAAATTAATTATTAATTTTAATAAAAGTGTTTGGCAAATGCAACGTTTGAATCGGTCTTTAAACGTAAAATGACTGAAAAAGATACAAATAATTATTTAAATAGTTTGTGTTACTTATATGCATCCTAAATTAAATAACTCATTTTATCTTAACTATTTTAATATTAATAAAAATAAATAGTTAACCAAATAATTTATAAATTAGTAAAATAACAATAAATAATAAAGTGGTCATATGGTATAAAAGAATATGCATACGAATAGTAATTAATAATGAAATATTTTGAGGGTATATTTGGAATATATTTTAACACGTTAGTAGCTATCCTAGATGTGGATCTTTCAAGCGTCTCAAAACGTCGGGTTTCAATTGTTTGTCGCTATTATTAATTGTACTTGCCAAACACCTTAAATAGCGTATTGATTTAGTCAATATACTACATGCTACTATAGCTATTTTAAAGGTTTGCCAAACAATGCCTTAGACTAGATGTGTAATTAAGATGGGAAATATGATAAACTTTTAGCATAAATATTGACATAATCTTTTGCAGCCCATCGAAACCATGTTATTTTGCTATTTTTCTCTGAAGCTATTATTAATGTCTGAATATTTAAATCCGATCAATTATATCAATTATATTATGATTACTTATTGATGTATGATAAAAAGCACATTGTCAATCTTTTACTCATTCCCTTGACATACAGTGACACTATTCACTTCATAATGTGTTGAAACAGCTGTTTCCAAACCTCAACAAGGTTGTCTTTCTTGATGATGATGTTGTTATTCAACGGGACTTGTCTCCTTTATGGGAGATCAATCTCATGGGGAAGGTAAATGGGGCTGTGGAAACGTGTAAAGGTGAGGACAAATGGGTGATGTCTAAACGCTTTAGGACATATTTCAACTTTTCTCACCCTATCATAGCCAAGAATTTGGATCCCGATGAATGTGCATGGGCATATGGAATGAATATATTTGATTTGAGTGCTTGGAGGAACACAAATATCAGAGAACTATATCACTATTGGCTCAAGGAGGTAATAAACTAGTATGCCTTCCCAATGTTTCTGTTTTTTTTTGTATTTGTCAATAACATTTTTTTGTGGGCTATCAATGGACTTTATCGTCACTTTATTTTATTTATCTTTGTTCTCGTAGATAGTTCTTATATCTCATTTTGTATAAAGGACACTGATTTCTACATTTTCCTAGAGGGGATTTTTACATATTCATTCTGAAACCTTGATATGGTTAAGTATCGCTGTGTAGTCTCCAATCTCTTGAAAATAACGATTATAATATATTGGCGTACACCTAATAAAGTAGGATGACTGCATGATGACTGTCATCCTTTTTTATCTCAAGAAAAGAACAAGTATCACCGTGAATCTGAGTTTAGTGGAAGTTGCATTTGGCATTGGAATGATCTATGATATGTGTCTCATGTTTCTCACTCTCGTGACCCATAGGCAATTGAGTGATGTAAATTTTCATTGCATGAGGCCCTTATTTTTGTTGGCATCTAGAGGGATTCTCCTTTTCTTCTTTTGAGAGGTCTGCGAGGATTATTATACCCCTGCCAAAGAAACCATCATTCTTCTGGACTCATTAAATCTTGGTTAAACTTGGTGTATTATCGGTTTCAATTTAGTTTCACATGCATTTCATGAAGTCAAACACTGCCTTTAGGTATTTATAATGATTTTCATCTGACTCATATAGCCCAAGGCTTTTCATGGATAAACCAGCTGACACATAGCTCAAAAGTTTTGAGCTTGACAAATATACCCAAGAATAAAGATAAGAAAGAGATGTTATTCACCTGATTTGTGCAAAAGCATGTATTTTCTTTTGGGTAAACTAATCATGTATTGTTGACTAGATGTATTTGTTCACTATAATTATAATTGTCCTCTATTTCCCTCTCTTAAAGAGTTATTTGATGCAGAATCTGAAGTCAAACTTGACACTTTGGAAGTTTGGGACGCTGCCACCAGCCTTGATTGCATTCCGAGGTCATGTGCACCCAATTGATCCATCATGGCACATGCTAGGATTGGGATATCAAGAGAACACTGACCTTGACAGTGCAAGGAATGCTGCAGTGATCCACTATAATGGTCAGTGTAAGCCATGGTTAGAGATTGGGTTTAAACACCTCCAACCCTTTTGGACAAAGCATGTAAACTACTCCAATGACTTTGTGAGGAACTGCCACATCATGGAGCCTCAATAAACCAGATGGTATAAGAAACAATTGGTTTGAAGTTGCTCAATTTTGCAGCTGAAAAAACCGCATAGAATTTGCATATATCCCGATGATGCTTGCAGGAGCAATGTGCTGAGACAAGCTACGAATACCTTCTTACCTGAAAGGGCGCAGTGGGTACTATTACTGGTAGCATGGACAATTCTTTTCATTTGTAACATACTGAGTCATTCTCCTATTGCTTGGAGACAGTGGAATTCCTTCCGATTGGGGGATGCATGGTAGACCAAGGGAATGTAGAATATATCCTATTTGGTGCACAACAGCAGCTAAATAGAAAGTTTGCCTTGCAGAACATCAGTTTGGAGTTGGAGCAGTGGGCTGCAGTTAGTTGTCACAAAAGCGAGAATAGGCTTGGAGTTTTGTAGCTTGGAGACACCCGGTTTATTCTTTTTCCTCTTCTCTCTCATTTCCACAATCTATATTCTTTTGTATTGCCATTTTTTATCCCATTTCTTTTATTGTATTCATATAGAGAATAGGCTTGCAGTTTGTGGGAGACTTATAGAACAATTCATCAGATAATTGGAAATGTGCAGATAATTCTTCCCCCTTCCCCCGCATAACTCTTCTCTAATTTTGACCTCTAAATTATAGTCTGTTGATTCTCTTTTATCCTAACCCTGATATATTTGAAAGATCAGGACGATGATGAAGTATTAAATGGAAACAATGGCGATTTTGAAATCCTATGTTAGTGATTTTTACGAAGAAGCTGTTTGAATGTGCAAGCAATGGAGCCTCTGTCCATTTGCAGCCTCCAACCTCCTCGTCCTCCTCCAAGACAAAATGAATGGAGAAGATTGGTTGGGATCATACATCTGCTCGCCTTTTGGAAAGGGATTGACGAGGGGCGACGTATCATATATATCGTTGTAGTGGCATGAAGTGAGCAATGGACTACCCACGATGGATCAAATCATGTAGTCCATCCACTTGGATCTCCTGGTCCCTGTTACCAGCATTTTGACAACTTTACTCAATGCAAAGGCTTTTAAAAGAAAAAATTGTAGATGTACAATCCATTTTTAGTTGCCATCTCAATAATAGGAAAGCGGTGCTGAGCGATCAACTCATGCAGCGTTACTGAGCGCACTGTCCACGGGTGGATTCGACTCATTATAGTTCTGATTAATTTGTCTCGAATTATATATCTGTTATAGCGTTGCCTTATTATGTGCATTGAGGGAGAGGGAATGCATTTTATTTTATGAGTATCGTCTATACTAATATTTATATTACCAAAAAAGCTGTACCCAAAATATATACAAATTTTTTGGAATAGTTTGGATGGAAGAACTTAAGTTTCTTTTAGTTTTTGAGAACTAATCGAATAGACAAATAAATTTTTATGTAGTATTTAAATAAAAAAAATTTAATGATGGAGAGCTAAAAAATTTATTAGATATTTTAGTTCGATGAGTGTTTGGATGAATTTCTAGAATTAAAAATTATTGTATTTGATTAAATGAGAAAATTAATAAATTTTCTAAAATACTATAATAATTTATTATTATTTAAAAATAATTCAAAATATAAAACATAACTTAATTAAGTGAGTTGATTATAAGATTATTTTATTAAAAATATGAATTAGTGTTAAGCATATGTTACTATTAAATTACAAATTTTATAACAATAATTTATTATTATTCTAAATTATTAACGTAAGATAATAAAATATTGCACATAGTCATAAAATAATTATTAATACCAAATTAAGCTTATTTATAGTTTTTATAAATCACATTAATTTTTAATAATATTAAATTATTATATTTAAATAAATGTAATTTTAATATGAATAACAATAAATTATGTTATAATATGAGTGTTAACTAATCTATATATATAAGTATTAAGGAATTATAGAAAATTATAATATAATATAATTAAAATATATAAATAAAAGTTATTTAGTATTAAATTATTATCATGATTTATTAATATATAATAAATAACATAGTTATATATTTTAATACTAAAATAATAAGGATGTAGACGTAAAAGTAGGTGGGCCTAAGTTATGCTCTCCAACAAGAATCAGCTAGTTTTTACGCTAGTTTTTACGGGGAGCAAAAACTTTTTTGATGAATCAACGAAAATTATAGACATTGATCAGAATCATTATTATCGTATTTAGTAGAATCAACAAAAATTAGACTGATTTTGATCTTAGTTTTCGGATTCAAATATATCCTTTGGGAATATCATTCATCTAATTAATTAAATGAGAGATGGGATAATATTTTGAATAATGTCAAGTGACGATCCAAAAGAAAAATTGTACCAAAATACTATGAGCAAGGAAATGGCAAAAAAAAAATTGTTTGACTGGGGCTGGTGAGGGTCGGACCCCTCCATTAAGGCCCTGTACATGCTACTCACCTCCACTTGATTTATTTACTTTAAAATGACGTGGAAGGCATTAATAACAAAAAGAGTCTGATGTATGTGTATAGCTGTTTATCGCCTCCAAGAGGTTACTCATATATATATATATATATATATATATATATATATATATATATATATAGCTTTATATTTGATAGGTTGACCTTCTTGCTTCTCTCGTATTCATAATTTTTTTCCACTTGTTTTATCAGATGATAATATATAGATCGAATTTGTCATTTATATGAAATTATTATTATTATTATTATTATACTACCTAATTTAGTAGGTAACACTTATTATTTATTTTATCAATCATTGTTAGATATACGATAAATTTAATAACTAACAATAATTATTTAAAAAAGAGAATATATTATTATAAATTTAATAATTTACGATGGATAAAATAAATACTACGGTGTTATCTACTAAGTAGGTAGCACCTCTATTTTTCATATATATATATATATATATATATATATATATATATATCAAACCGATCAAACAATCCATAATAATATATAAAAAACATAACAATTAAACTAATAAAATAAATCAAAGAACTTGATCATAATAATCGGTTAATTCAATAATTATAATTATGATCAAAATTACTATTTGATTAATAAATAAGAATCAAACATACACATTGTCCTTCATATTCATCTTTCTAAAAAAATATTCAAAATATTGATAATATTTTTGTCACATCTGATAAACCAAAGCGCGTTATATCCGCTTTTTAGCCATAAGAAAATCAATCCGTGCCAAAAATAAGAAACTGATAAAAATGAAAATGGAGTGAAAGGTGAAGCACTTTATAATTTTAGATTTAAATTATATCAGAGTAGCAACTTGTTTATCCGGTGTGATTAAATTTTGGAAACCATTAAACAATTATCTGTGTTTGTGTATTATATGATTGAAATGCCTATCCAAACTCATGCCTTTCTTATTAATTTTCTTAATTTTTTATTTTTATCAATTTTTTTATTAAAAGAATTGATAATATAATCGATTTACTCGATTCAACAAACTCTATTTAACAAGGTCAGATCATATTTTGGATATTGCATTTTTTTTTGTCAATTTTTGAACCGATCTCTTTGAACTCAATATTTTTGTTGGTGAATCATATTACTATCAATTTCAAACTCATATTGGTTTTAAGACTTTCCACACTCGTAACATGCGAATGCGAAAATATGTTAGAATATGTTACGAGAAACATGAAGAAGAAAAGAGTAAACAATTCTTTAAGTAGGTTCTTTAGGGACGAGTTAAACTATCAAATTTAATTTTAATGATTCATAATTAAAATTTTATAAGAAATTTTCAAATTTTAAATTCGACTTGAGTCGCTAAAAAATAAATTTAACGTTTAAAAAGTTTAGTTAGCTAAATATATTAAGTAAAATGAATTACAAAAAGAAAAGTAAATAAAAAAGAGCATCTTATTTGTATATATTCTATCAATTCAATCATTTTTCATTATTTTCATGTTAAAATCGCCCCGACTTGTCATCAATTTTTACTGAAGTGAAATAAAAAGAAGAAAACATAATTTGGTCTATTGCATTCCCTTTAAGGCTTTGACATAATCTACATTGCCTAATAAAAAGTATTTATCTATTTATTGTATATTAGATTGCATTCATTATATTATCATTTGATTATTTATCAATCTATAATATCTTGATTATCACTTATTAAATAATCAATTACTTTATTTTGTATGTATAAATAACATGCTTGACAATCTTTATTATCTTATTTATTGTATAAAAAATATTAACAAACAATGTACAACTTTTATCAAATATCCTTGAACAAAAATAAAATTGTAAATTTATATAGACTTGATTTGAATTTTATACTTGAATCACAAACGTATATCTTAAACTCTTAAAATCTATATATAAAACAAAAACTATATAAAAAGTAGCATAATATTTTCTAAAAATGATAGTAATAAATTAATAATTATTATTCTAAATTGTTATTGTATTACAATAATTAATAGAAAAATCTTCATTATTTATAATATATGAATAATCTATTATAACTAATTAGTCATACTAATGTTAAAATTAATATAAATAGTGACGATATATTTACTGATAATGATAAAAAAAAGAAAATATTATATTATTATTTATTTATATTGATAATAATTATACTATATATAAACTATTATAATATTATTTATTTAGTTATTTTTAATAAAATATAAAGGACAAACATAAAAGAAAAAAATATAATTATTCAAGTGGCAACCTTGATTGCTCTTGTTTTAATTTTTATGGACAATCACATTACCACTTCATAGACAATTGTGTGTAAATTAAAATAAAATAATATGACAAATCAAGATAATTTAATATTATATTATTAAATAATATTGAAAATACTCTATGAAAATACATCATAAATAATTTAATTGATACTTCGAATTGAGTTTAATGAGTGTGTAAATCACTTTTTGACTAATATGAGTCAATCAAATGTTTAACGGTTAAGATTAGATTTATGTTGTGTTTGACAATTAAAAAAATAGAGATTATAATAGAGTTTAGAGGTTTGACTTGATCAAACCGCTATTTTTTTTTAAATAAAGTGTTTGGTAAATTATTTTATAGATTAGCGATTAGCGGTTGAGTGGTAGGCTATTTTCATTAACGTTTAGCGGATGAAAAATAGAGGTTGATTTTTTATACCCAATTTATCCTTCTTTCTTATTAGAATTTTTATTAGAGTTTGAGCTATGAATACTTGTTAGCATTTAAATATTATTGACATTAGTACATATATATTTTTTAATTTAATTTGTTTTATTTATACATATATATTTATTTAAAAAGATTATCCCAAATTCATTATCATAAATCACATATTTTTTTAAAAAAATACATAATATTATAAATTAAATAATTTATCATATTAATGTATTAAGCCTATTTACGTCATTTTATAGTTATCAATTAATTTCACCATCACATTTATCAAATATTTTTTTATTATTACATTAACGAACCGCTAAATATTAATCGCTATCCGCTAAATAAACCTCTATCTGCTCTTAAATCGCTATCCGCTTATTAATCCGCTATTGATGCCAAACACAACCTTAGTGTTTGTTCCCAAACGCTTGCCACATGAGTGTTGTGAGACATGGAAAGCTTGTGGCTAGCGGTTGATGAGTATGTCAAACAGACACTTAATATAAGAAATTTTTTTTGGATCAAAAAGTAGTTTTTTTTAAATAAAAAATTAACTACTTATGTTAAATATAATTTTGCATTGATTGACACCTGTAAGTCAAAAGGTGAATTACACACCATTATCATATTTACTTATAGAAAAAATATTAACTAACATAGTTTTTTTATTAATTATTTTTTATAAATATTGTCAAGTTGAAAATTTTATATTATAAAATTTAGATTATAAATTAACAAAATATCCTTTAAAATAAAATAATAAATATAAATATTCTATCAATTTCTCTTAAAAAGATTCTATCAATTCAACCATTTTTCATTATTTTCATGTTTAAATCCGTCCCAACTTTTTTTTTATTGAAGTGAAGAAGAAGAAGAAGAAGAAGAAGGATAAGAAAAAGAACACATGATTATTGCTTAGGTTATGTTTGACATGTACAAAAACAGCGATTGGAATAAAGGTTAACGATTATACCGCTAAGTAAATTATTTGATAAGCAATTTTGACAACTGACTAACTTGATTAACGTTTAGAGAGAGGGTATATTTTTTATTCTAAATTTACTCTTTTTCAACATACACTATATAATTTTATTATAATTAAGATAAATTTTTATTGTTATATAATAATTATTTATAGTATTTTCATAACGAAAGCTATCATTTATAAAGTGTATTTTTTTTACTATTTTTTTTATTATTTGAATAATTATTTACATAAAAATTTTCAATGTAAATAAACATTATATATATAATCTTCAAGTTAACAAAATAAAAAATCGTATTATAATACAAATATTTAAACGCATATATATATATTAAATTTTTATAATTTATTATCTCATATCCATTTACGATATTTTATACAAATAAAAATATTCAACCGCTAAATTTATCTAACACTTATTTATTATTTTTAATTAAAATTTTAAATTCTAATCACCGTTCGCTTTCATCATTAAAATCTCTAAGCTTATGAACAGCTCAATTAGAGCCTTAATACCGCGGAATCGTAGGAGTCTTGTAGTTGCCAAACGCTAATGGAATCACACGTCAAACTCACAAGTAATACTTAATGCCTTCAATGATTGCTCTCGAACTCCTCCACCTTTTTTTTTTCCTCTTCGGCTTCGCAATCTGTCGCCAATTCTTGTGCTTCGGAGTCTGCGAGATAAGAAAGGACCCATTTGCTTCCATGGGAATCACGAAGGACCGCAGGCGAATGGAGAAGGCGACCATACAAGTTGGTGGCCGTTTCGTCCTCAGATTAATGGAGATCGAAATGGGATCTCCGCGACTCCTTTAAATCCTCTGCTTTTTGTTTTGCCTTTTCTTCCCCTCCACCCCCAACCCCACCCCCTCTCCATCTTTTGGTTTCCTTTTTGCGGGCGTTTTTTGTACCGTTCATAGATTCCGGCGCCGTAGCCGGAAGAAAGTTGAGATTTTGATCCGCACCGTGGGCTCTCCGGAGGTCGTCAGATCGAGATTTGTTTGGAGCTCGCTTAATCCGGTGAGGAAAGCGGACTTCTTTTTTGTTCTTTACTTTTTCATCCTCTCCATCTCGATGTTTTCTTCTGTGAACCTTGATCAAGATGATAGTTTTGTGTTGCCTTTCTTCTTTCAGTTGTGTAGGATTCTTGATTTTTTTTTTTTTTTTTGCTGTCTGTATATTTCTACAAGCTTTTTGGATGCTTTAGTTTGGGAAAATGGTTAACGAAAGGACTGATCTTTTAGCGTTTTCTGCGTTGATTGTGGTTCCGTGAACAGGCATTGGGTTCTTCGTTTCGGAGAAGGTTATTTGAACTTGGAAATGCCTGGAGTGCAAGAACAGGTGGAGATAAAGTTTCGTCTGTTCGATGGATCGGATATTGGCCCCAAGAAGTACCCTGTGGCGACCAGCGTTGCTACTGTCAAAGAAAGCATACTTGCTCAGTGGCCTAAAGGTTTGGTTGATTCCATCCCACGACCTTTTCCAGCTCATGTTGGTTTTATTTTTACTTGTCCCAGTTTCTTTTTAGAATATTTTGTTAGTTATCTTCCTCTGTAAGGATGTCTTCGGATGCTTTCATCGATTTCTTCGATTCTGTCTTCTCACATATTAATCTGTCAATCTTGTGTTCATTTAGGAACTTTTGTGTTTTTTTTAATCAATTTTCTTTCTCCCACATTAGTGATGTTAGTCTTGCTTTCATTTAAGAAGTTCTATGTGATTTTTGTTATTTGTCATGTCATGTGCTTTCTTATCATATACCATCATCCAGTAGTCTGTATGGAGTCCAGATTGGGGGTTGTGTGATGCTTTGCACCAGTATCTGGAAACCATTTTCTGATACTCTCCAAGTATAGAAGTTGAAGGTGATGCCGATGACGGCAGGACTGGAGCAGTGCATGAGCTTGTGGTGGCAGCAAGGAGTGATGTCGAATTCAGCAGTTGTAAGGGCTATGACCATATTTCCCACAAACTGGGCATGGATCTCGGCGAGAGGAGTTGCGTCCACGGCCGCGACTGCCGCTGCGATGGCCACCTCGAACCTGCTGGTAAGGAGCTGATGATGGGTGATCTCCCCGCATGATGTTAGTTGTAGGTGGAAGCTGGTCTATCCTGCGGTTAGCTTGAAGACGAATTTCATGACTGCGAAGAACACTTTACAGTTCTGGAAAGGACGTGGGGGTGGGTTTAGCAGAGAGTGGCAAAAATTGTATCGAAGTCAGCGTGGAGGTTGTTGTAGATAATATCATTAAAGGAGGATGTCGAAAGAGAGTGGCCGACAGCAGCTAACTCGTCGGCGAAGTATTTTGCCTGCCGAAGAAAGGTGTTGACAGGAGAATCACCTTGTTTTAAATTCTGGAGCTGCATTTTGATTTGAAAAAGACGAGTCTCAGTGGGGGATCCATAGGCTTGTTCAAGGGCAAGCCAAACATCTCTTGATGTTTTGAGGCCGACAACAGTAGGCAGTACCTCTTCGGATAAGGAAGCTAAGAGCCAGCTGAGAAGGAGTTGGTCTCGACGTTTCCCTGAGAGGAAAGAGAAGAGAACAAGATGGATGAAGGATCTGTAGGAGTTTCAGGACAGGGAATGGAGCCGTCTAGGAAGCCTTCAAGGTCAAAACTGTTAATTAGAGGCGTCAGCTGAGTCTTCCAGAGGAGATAGTTGGAGGTACTGAGTTTGAGAGTGAGAAAATGTTGTGCATGGCTTAGTGAAGGTAGAGGGGAGGAGAGGATGCAGTTTTCGGTGGAAGAGGGGTTAATGTTGGAGGAGGATTGAGGAGATGAAGAAGAAGCCATACTGGATTTTAAATACTTCTTGGCTCTGATACCATCTCAGTGAATTGAAAAGCCTGAGTATTCAGTATTATTCATGTGTATATATAGATACATTAGTTATAATCATGGCTATGATCAAGCCATGTAAATAGGAGAGAAGCAGTTACCATGGTTCTTAAACTCGCGAGTTATTGTCGTAGAATCGCACGATTCAAGAATCTAGACCACAAAATCGAGTGAACTTGGTATAAACTCGGATTGTGTAGTAAACTCGGTAGACTCGTTAGTGAACTCGGTAAACTCGGTAGACTCGGATGAACTCGGATGGACTCGCAAGTAGACTCACAGATTGTAGAATTGAATTATTTAATTACAATTTAAAGGTACAATTGAAAGTAAATATGTAGAAAAAAAACAAAAAAAAATATATATTTTAAGATTTGACCAAAACCTTCCAAGTCTCCCATTGTTTTTTTACCTATTTCCACGCTAGGGTTTGACGATTAGCGACCATCAGCGACTCGAGCATTTGGGGGCANAAAAAAAATATATATTTTAAGATTTGACCAAAACCTTCCAAGTCTCCCATTGTTTTTTTACCTATTTCCACGCTAGGGTTTGACGATTAGCGACCATCAGCGACTCGAGCATTTGGGGGCATGGGTACCAGAGTTATAAAAGTTAGGGGACTTGAAAATGATGAATCACTATTTATTTTATATACATATGCGTACAAATATGAAGTATGAGATTTTATAATATTAAAATGATATATGAACAATATTTATGATTTAGTCTTTATTGTATAATATATTTTTATATATTTACAGTCTGTACATAAACTCTACGAGTTTAAGTCTCGAGTTTATGTTTCGAGTTTACCGGATGTAAAACTAGTCTAGGTGGACTCTCGAGTTTGTAAACCTTGGCAGTTACAACACGTCAACAAGTGAGGCAGAAGACTCGGTACATGAGGATCAGGTAACACGAGAGTGTATTCCAATAGATAATTCAAGTGCGCCTTATATCAATGTGTTGTTCTGTGTTTGATAAGTCAGGTTGGTGAAACCCCTTTTTGTTGAACTTACCTTGTGCCTAATTTGAGATGTGCTTCTTCTGAGTCATAGTATGTTTCAGAAATTTGCTTAGTACGACTTTTTGCCAGCTTCAGGGCAAATCTTGTTGGTTTTCTTTTGTGTTTATTGATGAACTAAGTTCTGGATTTTGTGTCATGATGTATATACTTTTGTAGTATTTTGTGATGATGATCAACTAGACACTTGTTTTAACTTCACCAAGCATTTCCAGACAAACGAGTTAAGCATGATTGAGTGAACTGAGAAATGTGACCCACCTTTTTAAAATAACCATGAGGTTAGGCTATCCTTTTAGAAGTCTAAAAATCATAAGTCTGCTTCTTGCAAGGTACGTTTGTTGGCAAATGACCTGTAAGTTTATATTCTGGAGAGAGCTCTTATCTAGCTGTCTGGTTGTTTTCCACAGCAACTTATGTGGAAAAAAAACAAGTTGCTGTTCATGCTGTCCCTGTAGATAATCCCAAACAAAGTTTTACATGAACCTTCGGCACAAAAAAAAATTATAGATCTTCACATATTTTATTTTATTTTATTTAACTTAGGATTTAACTCTTTTTGAGAGTGAATACTGTAAATTATGTAGGAATCCAAGTCTTGTCTAACTAAGAGCTGTCTTGTGAGTTATATTGTTTGTGTTGTGTTTCCTTTTTGAGGATTCCATCAAAATTGAGAAGTGATTCTCGCACTCAGGAGTTGGAGAATTATCGACCTTCTGCAGATCCTTTCTTATTTTTTGGACCATCTGGAGTAAAATGGATGGACAAACATCATTCTTTTATGTAGGAGAGCAAACACCTTTTTTTATGTGGCCATGTAAACATCATTCTTTTAAGTAGGTGGGCAAAATCATCATTACTTAACAATGTTTGCTTTGCCACTTCCTCTTCGTAATAATTGAAATCATGCTTGATAAATGCTGAAGAAGTGTCTCCTTTGATCCCAGGGCAGAGTCTTGTTATCAATGTGTCATAGGCCAAGCACTGTATGGATATCACAAGTTTAAGCTTGCATCATGACTGGGAAACCCCAAGGACCCATTGTTTTGTATCAGCTGGCTTATTTCTATTTAATACAATAAACCATTTATTTTTGCTTACTTAATCTTGCATGTTTAAAAAGGGAGAGGGAGATCCATCATTCCTTAAGCAGTTGAAACTTTATTTAAGTCAATATATTAGGGAAAAAGAGAATGATGATTTCCGAGAAGTAGCTGGTTTCTTTTTATAATTGTTCGATCTCTGGTGAACAAAGGTGTCACAATGATATCTTTCATTTAAGTATTCGAACACCTGAATTTTCATTGATGCATATTTGGCAATGTCACTATAATCTTCTTCTAAAGAAGTTGGCAATTGTAATTAAACAAAATGATTGCTAACAGATTAAGATATTTAGTAGCTGAGGAGGAGGATTTTGAATAGGATACAGAGTTGAGAACCAGGAGTTATTTTGTGGAGTGTTTCAATGAGGATAGTTGTCATTGTTTTGGGTGTTTGGTGGCATGAGATGTATGGGCTCTGCTAGCTACTACCTTTGGATGGATGGACATCAGAGAACTTTTTGAGGACCTTTAGAGCTGCAGGCATTCAATTGAGGACTCTAACACCAGACAATGCCAAAGGTTTCATTAGCATTTGTTTGGACTATTTGGGTTCAGCGTATTGTGTTTTTAGGGGAGAGTACCTTTAGTTAATAAATATAATCACCCTTCAAAAAGAAAGTAGCAAACATATTTCAAAATGCAAATGCTCTTATTTGAGAATGACAAGGGAGGTTGAGAGAATTAATCTTGTTACATGTAATATGGGAAATATCAAGACTTCAATATAATTTGTACTAGTAAAATTATTGTATGACTGTACCGGTGTACCCCTTGGTAGTCATCCTCTCTCCCATAAATACAAATCATCAATCTTTATAAGTACATCAGAGTTGCTTGCAACCATTACTTCACACCTATAGTAGTTGCAAGAAACTCCCAGATTCAAGTTTCAGAATTTTAATGCAACCTAAATTGCCTGATTTGAGGAAATATATACCTTCTCTTTGAATGCTAACTTAATTTATTTTCTGCTTGTGATAAATGAGATCACTGAGGATCGAGTTCGCTCTTTCTTGGTGGCAGAGTTTCCAGACAACTTTTGCATTTTTCAGATTCAAATGCTTCTTTCATCTTCTTTGTTGTCTGGTACACTTTTTCATACGGGGCATCATAATCAAGGCATCAAGTAATTTCTTTTGTTCTACTAATTCATGAATAACTATATTTGCAGAGAAGGAAAATGGTCCAAGGACAGTGAATGATCTGAAGCTGATAAATGCGGGGAAGATATTGGAGAACAACAAAACATTGGCAGAGTGCAAGAGTCCCATTTGTGATCTTTCTGGAGTTACAACTATGCATGTAGTTGTCCGCCCCCCTTCTCAAGAGAGAGGGAGTGGTATGCAGAAGTTTAGTGTATCATAAGTAATATTACATTCTTTCTCGACTTTTAATCTCATTTTCTTCTTTCTTTTTCATGAAACAGAAAAGAAAACATTGAGCCCTCAGAAAGATGGCAGGTGTGGTTGCATTATCTTGTGATTCCGGCCCTGAGCAAGCTGATCAGGCTACACCAGATTAATTGTTTGATTCATGTACCACCCCAATTTATAATATGACAGTATCTCCTTCTGGTGATTGTCTGTTGGAACTTGCATCAGTTTGGACTGTTAAATTCTGGTGTCAAAATGTGTTAGCTGATAATGCATGGGGATGTTGGTGCAAAACCATACCACTATGTGTACAGAATCAATGTGATCCAGGAATTGGATAGTTTTGACATGCTTCTCTCTTCTCTGACTCCGTCCATTGCCTCAACTTGTCGTTTACATGGTATTGCTTTGCAATATTTTAAATTGCTTCCATACTAAGGCCTCGTTTGGACTTCGAGTTAGGGGTGAATGTGGAGGGTTATGGATGGGTTGAGAAGGTTATTATAAATCACGTTTGGGTATTTTATTTTTTGATGATATAAAGATTATGGAGAGTTATGGCAATTCTTAAAGCCACCATAAGGAGAAAATTAAAGAAAAAAATTATGAGATTAAATTATAGAGAGAGAAAGTGAAATATTAGAGTAGAGTAGAAAGAAACTAAATTATTAGAAGAGAGAAAATGAGATATTAAAAAAGAGAAAATAAAAGGAGAGAGAAAGTTAGATATTGAAGAAGAAAAAAATGAGTAAACCAGAGATGAGAGGAAGTGAGATATCAGAGGAAAGAAAAAAAAATGAGAAAATTGAGAGAGAAAAATACGAGATAAATCATAAGAGAAAGAATATGAGATATTAGAGAAGGAAGAAAGTCATTATTAAAGGATTGTGAAGTGAGAAATTGCAGGAGAGAGAAAATTAGTTGAATAATTGGAATATAGAGAAAGTTATAATATATGAGTAAGAGAATATACATAGAATGTGAAGAGTTCGCACATACTATATTTACTAAAAAAAAGAAAAGTAATATTTATTTCTTTGTGATGCATGATAATTTAAAAGATTATTAGAAGAAATGAGATTCTTATTATTTGGTGAAAGCTTATTAGAAAAATATTATTTCCAAATATATTCCTGTGTTAATTAAACCAAACATACTAATGTAACATTACATTTATGTCAAGAAAAAAATACAAAGATAACAACTATCATTCACATGGAGGCCAATGATTCAAACGATTGAATTTCCAATTCCCCTTTTTTTGGCAATAAAGAATTACACTAACTAGCAATTAAAAGGAGGATAAAAATAAAAGTTCTCTACATTATGTACTATTTCTTCCGATTTAACAGCTATGTAATTTTCGCAACAAAAAAAAAAGATGAACTTGTATAAATCTGTTTGCAACAGCTATGTAATTGTCTGCAACAAATTAAAGAATAAGCCTTTATAAATTTGTTTGCAACAAAATAAAGAATAAACCTGTGCAAATTTGTTTTTGAATGTAACCACTAATGCTTTTGTTTATGCGCATGGCTGATGGCTCCTCTTCTTTTTTTTCTTTTTTTTTCTCTCACCCTTTCCTTGATTTTCTCCATCAAATCCTACATCTTACCATGATTTCATCATATGAAAAACCTCAATTTCTTATTTTATCTCTTTCTATCCCATGGGCAACTAAAATAAGAAGATTTTGGTGGCAGGTCTTCATAGTGAGAACGAGTGATAATGATTATATACCAAAAAAAAAATGCATAAGTTTCTGGCATTGAAACCAATCCAATCTGGTTCAAATTCAATCAAACTCCAACCCAGGTTGAAATTCAATCAGACAGCAACCATGTTTGGATCTATTGCATCAGGTGACCGTCGACATATTTATCGTACAGTTGTCACCAGATAGCTCGTGGAGAAAGTAGGCAATGGGAGTCGCTAGCTCGCGCCCGCGCATAATGCAACCAAGATAGCGTCAAGGTTAATTACTAACATGGGTGTTAAAGGGCGACATCGCGCTGAAAATGGTCGGTGACAGAGATAGAAAGGAGCGATGATAGATTGGATGAGATGACGTTGTAATGGCTGGAATAAGGGAACGAACGATGGCAAGTATCGACCATCGCCACATTTTTTATTCTTCTCTCACTAGCTATTGGCATCTTACACATTTCTTGTTTATAAAACATTGGCCAAATTGCACTTTTCTTGTGGCAGATCACAGGCTATGTCAAGACGACGAACGAACATCGACTGACGAATCCTCTGCAAGCTCCATTTTTCACTATGCCTCCGATGAACACGACTCCCTGCTACTCGATTTGAAATTGATGCAACCTGAACCATTCGAAGGTCATCACAAGCATCCGCTAAATGTTGATTTCGCTTATGATGAACTCCAGATGTTGATTCAACTTCCCATTATCGTTGCTTTTATCTTATCACCGAATAGGTACACCGGTGTGCAAAGGTTGAAAACATACAATATTCTTACTGTAGAAAATCAATCACATTTGTCGATCTATTTTAAGTTATTAAATTTGATATGATCTACCCCATGGATATTATTCTAATGCATAGCCGTAGATTTATTTGATCTGATTTGATCTTGTGCGTAGATTTAATCCTTGATGAAAATGATATAGAAATGCTCAATAAGATCAATGATAAATTGAGTAAGTGATTTAAAATGATAAACATGAGAGAAGTATCTTATGGAATGTTCATTCAAACGAATCGTGAAAAATTCAAGAAGTTTGAGTTTAAGTCAAGAATAATACATTAATAAGATACTCAGAATAGCAGTCCCACACTAACTGTCACGCCCCGAACCCGATGCCCGGAGCGCGGCAAGGGGTGTTTCGACCTTTCACTAATTCAAATTCAAACTCAAGACACAATGACTCTAGGATTTTTTAAAAATTTCGGCATGACCTTTGCTTAAAATGGTCCATGCGACATATACAAACAGGTAATATGGGCCAAGCCCGAATCATATAAACGAAAATAGAATAAAAATGAATAAAAATAGGGTCAGATGCCCCAACAAGGAGTTCACAACACTCCGACAATAATGATAGCATATAAACGAGCACAATGGTCCGACAAATATGCAATACTCTATGGTTATAACAAGAATGACTAGTATACGTAATCTAAAACTCTCCAGACTCTCATATACACACAATCCTAATTACTTTTTTCCTTTTTAAGCCCGGTGAGCATGCAAAAGGTCTATAGCCTCAATCCTCGAGGAGTATCTCCTCCTCCTCACCTACAAAACAACAACAATAAGCGGGGTGAGCATAAATGGCTTAATGAGTGCAATAAATGGATCCATAAAATATTTAAACCACCCGAAAATAAAACCATCGAAAAACACAATCAAAATTATATATCAACATAGCTTCATATAACAAAGTATTTGCAATCAATGCAAGAGTTAAAACATGCTATGTATGAGCTGGCCTACGTGCCATGACACCACTCGCTAACTACGAACACAACATAATCTGCCACCTGTAAATCACCTCGACCACACGAGGGACAACTACCACCATCACATCATATCTGCCACGAGTGAGTCAAACAGTCCGCTCCAATCGCGCCCGCAAATGACTCCATCTCGTCCTTCGCAAGAGGCCAAACAGCCTGCACAGTTGTAGCTCGTGCCCGCAAATGACTCTCTCATCACCATAATACAATATGCGCCTCACATCATCCTCCTGAGAGGTCAAACAGCCCGCACAGCCGTAGCCCGTGTCCACAAATGACTCTCTCGTCACCATAACCCAACATACATCATATCATCCTCCCAAGAGGTCAAACAGCCTGCACAGCCGTAGCCCGTGTCCGCAATGACTCTCTCGGCACCATAATACCACATGTGCCTCACATCATCCTCCTGAGAGGTCAAACAGCCCGCACAGCCGTAGCCCGTGCCCGCAAATGACTCTCTCATCACCGTAACCCAACATACATCATATCATCCTCCCGAGAGGTCAAACAGCCCGCACAGCCGTAGCCTGTGCCCGCAAATGACTCTCTCGTCACCATAATCCAACATACATCATAAGTATATCATCTCACTACCACACGAGTCATCTCCTCGCTCTAATGCGAGCCACCATGCATGCTCTAATGCAAATGCATGATGATGCCATAATGTCCTTTAGGATATTATTCATATTTAACAAAATAGATTTCCACACAAAATTCGTAATCAATAAACAATCATACATCCGGAAAAAAATCCGAGATGAGATAACAATATCACCACATCTGAATCCATGGAAATCCTATACAAAAACTCGTGAAAACATCGAGAAAATCGAATCTCACACATCATGACAATAGCTCAAAAGATCATCACATCATTAACATAATCAATCAGGTGAGCTAGAGAAATGAACATAATGAACCACAACGACGCGGTGTTGCTCTAGGTTTATGAAAAGTCCCACTCACCTCGATTACGATCGACCTCGTCAGGTCTCTGTCGTTCGAGCAAATCTACGAATTGAGAATCTAGTCACATAATTAGACTTTATTAGTGTCTCATATACATATGGTCATATACTTAATTCATGTATTTCCAACTTGATTTCGTAGTCGTCTCGACCATAATGCATTTATTAATCACAAATTTCAAATTTATAATCCTTAACCTACTTATCGGGTTGATTATCACATTAGCTAACTTTTCAACAACCATCTCATTATCATAACAAATACACATGGATGCACTTATATACGTGGACATACATATTTGATTAATCATAATTATTAAATAATTACCACAAATCAGATTTAAATAATCAGTTTAATTACCATAAAATCAAATTAATTATCTGGAAACATATTTTTTATTCGAAAATCATTCAAGTGTTAATCGATGTCATTCCTATATTATTTAATAAACTTCATATTAAGGTGTCATCAACCCCATAATTAGCATGCACTTATCAGTAGGTGTACATATATACCTATATATATCAAATATGATTTATTAATGCACAAGTTCTCGGCCATGAGAATCTTACCATTACAGAACAAACCATACAAACGATCTTATTTTTCGGCGGGATCATTTTCATCCGGTGGCGGCAGCAGCAGTAATCTACACACGGAAAGTGTCATCATTAACCCCTACAATTTGTCCTTAATCAGCCTCTTAACAACTATTAACAGATCCGACGAACAACTCACCAAAAAATGTAAGGATATTCCCTTCCGGCTTCGATGATGCACGCGTCACAAGGATCAGAACTGAGGACAACTGGATTGTGATTGCTCCGAAACCGTCGACGAACTCTCGGAACAATGCCACTACGATGAATAAAATATGGCAAGGAACGAAGCTCGATGATCACCGGATTCCGCCCACGCGTCGGCGAGAGTTCCCCAAATCCGAGCTTTCGATGATCGAATCCCGCTCCGATAATTGCACATTTGACGGCAAAAGGACCGACGACTTTCCCCCTTTTTCGCCTGAAACTTCCGGCTCGCAATACGTCTTCCACAGTTTGAGAGAAGCCACCAAATTGGTATCATCAACTTCGTCTCATAGAGAGCTTTGAAACGATATATAATTTGTGGGTGTTTGGTGGTCGGATGATGAAGCAACATCGATTGGAAGGTGAGGAGGTGGAGGCGGTTGTTGCTCGTGCGTGGAGAAGAAAGGAAAACAGGGTGGGGGGAAAGGGAAGAGAGAGAGAAACAAGTGAGGGTTTTCTTCTTTTTTTGGGGGCCCTTATTCTTGTTGGGCCATTTCACTAACAAACATTAAAGCCTTGGTAAAAGTTAGAGTCCCAATGCAAGCAAAAACCCTTAAATGAGCCTTATGCAGAAGCAAATAGGTAGCTTGGTGTATGTGATACTTTGTACGAGGCACAATTTGGCTTACGCGATAAACTTGATTAACATATTTCAAAGCAATCCTAGAAAGACTCATTGGGAGGTCATTAAGAAGATACTGCAATATTTAAAGGGCACAATACAACTGAAGTCGACATACAGAGCTATTAGTCTTAAGACAGTAAGATATTCAAATAGAAATTTAGGTGGTAACATAGACGATCAAAAATTCACTAGGTGGTGCCGTTGTTTCTTTGGGTAATAAGAAATGAGAATGTGTGACTAGACACACATAAGGTTGAGTATGTTGCTTGTATGGTTGCCACCCATGAAGTATGACTCAAGCATTTTCTTTTGAAACTAAGACCCAATTTGATTAGAGGACAATTATTGATATACTATAATAATCAAGCCGCTATAAATTTGATATTCAGTGGAGTCAATAGTTCGAAAGAAAATAACATTAAGAATGAGTATCATTATATTCAAAATATAGTGGAGAAGAAGGAAAAGACAATAATCTATATACATACGAGTAATATGTTGGCCGATTCTCTCACAAAGGGAACCCAATCAAAACTTTTACCAAGCAAGTAGGCTTGGTGAGACTTATGAATATTTGAGTCAGTGAATATTCATGGATTGTGAAACTTCAAGACGTGATCTCCAATTAGTCTCTCTGCAAATATAATGAGAGTTCTAGCACACGGTGACCTCGATAGTTAAGTGGAAGATTGTTGTATATGGTGATAGTGAAGATAGCTGTCGTATAGTTGTCTGCCAAGATTTCATTCATCACGTTGTCCGTTCATGCATGATAGCTTGCGGACAAAGCAGGCAAGGAGAGTCGCCAACTTGTGTTCGCACGAAATGCAAGCATGATATCGTCTAAGTTAATTACCAATGTGGGTGCTACGAGGGCGATGTCACGCTGGAAATGACTGATGATAGAGATGGAAAGGAGCGATGATAGGGCGGAGATGATGCGGGTAATGACACGAACGATGGCAGATATCAGCCAATAAAAAGGGAATAGGTGTGGTCAGAAGTCCTCATCTGCATCATCGGAAAACATATCCTTCTCTCTTAGAGGATGGTGATTAAATCAATTCAATTGGTTGGTACAATGTGATTTTAATAATGTTTTAGTTGAGATGCTTTTGCGTCTAATCCGTCTACCTTCACGTTATGTATATCTAACTCATGTTTTATATGCTTGATCTTTTTTCTTTTGACAAATGAGAAAGAACATATATAGTGTAAAATCGACATTTGCATAATGCCCTCTTGAATTATTTCGACGAATTTGATCATGATTTTAATTAATCAAACTCATCATTTTATTTTATTCAAATAAATCAATGACAAAATAAAAAAAAATGCACAACAACATGAGTATGCATTTGAGATGCATTCGAATTTAAGTTTCATCTGCATTCCTATATATTTAACTCCCATTTCACATACTCAGATATTTATTTTACAAATTGAAAAACATGCATAATGTTGTTGGGCAAGGGTGAAACTAAGGGGATCAAAGAGTGCACTGACATCTCCGAACACGGTTAAATTTTTATACAATAGATAAATATCATATATGTTTGTTATTGGCTAAATGAAAATATCTTAATACAAAAATTAAAAGATCTCTAATTCAATCCCTCTTATATTACTTTTCTTTATTTTTCCTTTTATACTTACTTTACCATTCAACTTTTTTTCTTTCTTATTTTTTCATTTATCTTCCAAAAAATTAGTTTATAATTTTGCACCATCTGAATTAAGGTCTTGACTTCGCCGTGCTGTTGGGTCATTATTATTAGTCATTTTGATGAAACCCACACAAAGATAAGTAAGTTAAAAAAAAAAGAATTGGTGCTAAATAGTATTTCATATATTTATTTGTTAGAAGAATAAATAGTGAAACACGGGTTTAATTTTTTTATTGCTTAAAGACTCATAAAATCATAGAGGCAGAGTTGGTAAAATAGTTATTTGTGAAATTTTATTTTTTTAAATAAAAAATAATTTTATTTTATTTTATCGATTATTTTTAAAATGATTGAAACAGTAATCCGTCAAATAATAATTCTCCAAATAAACGATCCTTTGATATTTTAGGTATGAATAATATTATATATATAATATTCACCTATCTAATAAATTTATTATATCATACTTAACAATTTCCTTAAAAACATCATGATGCTAAATTATAAGAAATATTGAAAGATTGTTTTTCTATTCAATAAACAAAGTTTAGACTAAATCTCACAAAAAATATGAAAAAAAATGTGATTTGTTATATAACAAATAAATATTTAGGCTATATTTCTAAAAGTTGAGGCTGTTACGTGCTATTTCTAGAAAAAAAAAACATGCCAGGCTCTTACCTCTTTCAATTAATTGAACTTTTTAAATGCACTTTTTATTTTACAAGATCGACGCTCATTTTTTGCTGATCCATTGTGCATGCTTTATTTTTTCGGTTTAAAAAATATTTTACTTGAAATTGATTTATAATTATTTCAACACCCAACATAATATAATATACAATTTAAAAAATAGAGTTTTTTTAGCAGAAGAAATAGCGTCCGCTTTCCCGGCCGTTCTCTGTACCTCCCTGCAAACAACATATCGTTTTAATTCACACCCGTTCATCGATGATCCGACGGCCGAAACCCGTCTTAGTATAAGCCACAGGCTTCTATCCTCTCCACTTCCTTCCAGTAGCCACCAGCACGGTTTGCTCAGGCCTCACAACTACGAGAAGCTCCCAGAACAAGGCAAGCAAAAGGAGCTTATTTATACGCATCGCATCAAACCGCTACTTCCCGCTGCAACCCTCACTAATTTTATACCTCCACACATCTCTCCGATAGAAACCCCACCCGCCGCTCGCCGGAGATCGAACCTGCCCACGCCGCACCGCGCCGCCCATGGCGTCCGCGCTCTCCACCAGTCTCCACGCCCTCGCACCGCCGGCGAAGAGCGCTGCCGGCGGCGGCGGCGGCTCTTTCTTCGTCTCGATGGCCTTGCCCGCCTCCTCGTCGAGGGTACGCCAATCCGGCGGCGCCGTTAGGGCGCTTAGATGGTCCAAAGCCATGGGGAGGCCCGACTTCTTCCCATTGAAGGGGAATCGGAGGGCAGGGAGCGGCGCGTCGAGGTCGGTCGTCGTTCGATGCGAAGCGCCCAAGGACGGGAGGGTAATTCCTGGCTGTCTTCTCCTTTGATTTGTAGTTCTTGAGTTTTGATGAGAAATTAGATGGTCCGGATGGGTTTAGAGCGTTAGATATGTATTGTGCATACAACTTTTTGCTTTAAAGGATAAAAAAAAGTGTGATGGTTCTTCGAGCCAAATCATGTTTACATCGCATTTTCTTTCGTTTACAGATAACGCAGCAAGAGTTTACCGAGATGGCTTGGCAATCAATTGTTCAGTCTCCTGAAATTGCTAAAGAAAGCAAACATCAGATTGTGGAGACTGAGCATTTGATGAAGGCGTTACTGGAGCAGAAGAATGGGCTCGCTCGTCGCATATTTTCTAAGGCTGGAGTTGACAATTCCAAACTTCTTGATGCCACTGAAAAATTCATTCAGAGGCAACCTAAGGTAAAACAATATTTTGCGCTTCTCCATACTCCATTCCTTTTTAAATGTACCTACATAATGTTTTCATTTTATGGTGATTAGAGAAATCAGTTCTTTTGCTGGGAATGAACTATGTGAAATTTCAAAAGTATAATTATGGTTACAAACTAAATGATATTATCACAGGTATTATGAAGTTTCTCTAACATATTTCAAATTTGGACATGCATTCTTTCCTTTGATGCTGATTCTCAAAATGTTTTTCTTGCTGTTATTGAAGTAGCAGTTGGCTTTCTTTTTATGTCAAAGCACAAAAGCCTTTTCTATTGTTCTTATACCTCTAGGTATATCACTAGATTAACACATATTGTTTTTCGTCTGGTTTTTGTTAGGTCCTTGGTGATTCTGCTGGCTCCATTTTAGGAAGAGATCTGGAAGCTTTAATTCAAAGGGCCAGGGAGTACAAGAAGGAGTATGGCGATTCATTTGTATCGGTGGAACATCTAGTACTTGGTTTTGCAGAAGATCGGAGATTTGGGAAACAACTCTTTAAAGATTTTCAAGTTTCATTGAAGACTTTGACACCAGCTATTCAAGCTATAAGAGGAAAGCAGAATGTCATCGACCAAGGTATTTGTCTTGCTTGTCCTGTTTCTGTTTAATTTATTGACAACCATTCTTCTAACCATATCATTAGGTGTCATGTGCTGATGGTAATTTTTACTGTAATCAGCAGAGCTACAATGACCTCTTTTAAACAAGACATAAGAGTGTCTATGTTGTTGTATGCCCTCAAAAAATTTCTTTTTTGGTATTTCTCTTATTCTTTTATGTAACTTAAACTTCAGCAGCGGCAATATTCCATTTACCTGAAATTTTCTGAAAGAAAACCACCAAAATAGGGCGAATGATCGATCAAGAATCAAAACAACAAATTAAAACGAGAAAGAAATATTGACACAAATTTTTAACGTGGTAAAATTCTTTTGAACAATGTGAACAAGAGGGAAACATTCACGGGCAAAGGAGGTCGTCACCAAAGAGTTTTCACTATATAGAAGAAGAGAGTACATCATAAAAACACTAACCCTTATTTATAAGGGTCATATCGCCACAGATTTTTTTTTTCTCAATTTTTTTTTTCTTTCACAATTTTGAGTACATAGTATTATAATTCAAGGCACAACAACACATTTTCAGATAAAAACCGTATAATGGATTCTGTATGGAAAGATTTTATGGATATAATATGAAAAATTCTTTGAAAGGTCGTATACAAAAAAAACTGGCCTTGGTTCCAATTTATATTTTTTCATATAAACTCTTCTGTTTGTCTCAAAAGAAAAAAAAAAACATTTCTGATTGTAGAATTCGTAATAGACACATGTATTCATGGTTTTATGTGTGGATAGAACTCTCATAAGCTCAAAATGATTTCTGCATTCATTTTAGTAGAGAGGAGATTTCCCTATTCTGGTGAACCATAGCAAATGTTTTTAAAGTTTTATATGGGCAAAGCTAGTAAACAGTTTGAACACATTGTAACAGATCCGGAGGGTAAGTATGAAGCACTAGAGAAGTATGGAAAAGACTTAACAGCAATGGCACGTGAAGGGAAACTTGATCCAGTCATAGGCAGGGATGATGAGATACGTCGATGCATACAAATTTTGTCAAGAAGAACAAAAAACAATCCTGTTTTAATTGGTGAACCTGGTGTTGGAAAGACAGCCATATCAGAAGGGTAAGAGTATATTCTTCTGTTTGCATCAGAATCTGTGGAGAATCATATTTTCATTTGTAGAAGATAAGATGATAATTAACATGCTTCATCGATTTGACAGGCTTGCACAAAGAATAGTGCAAGGAGATGTTCCCCAAGCTTTGATGAACCGCAAGGTTAGTATCTATATTTATCCTGTTCTGTGACTTAATTCAATAATTAAGTTCAATGTTTTGTATAGCAGAAAAACCTAGCCCTTATTTTACCGTTCTAGGCTGCATCCATAAAATAGTTCGTTTTGGGGTATATGGATTACATCGCCGCTTTTCCTACTATTCTTTGCCTGTGTAAAGGAGTTGCCTTTTTTAGTCATCTGTCTTTATTAAGAAGGAAGAACTTTTGTTTGCTCACCAGGGGACTCTAGTTGTGGTGTCATAGCTTTCAGCAAAAGCACCTGCCATAGCTGATTACGGACAGAAATTTTCATATTGCTTGCTGTATATGCATATGAATCAAACCATGAACCTCCAGAAATTTAAGTCTACTTGTTTTAATTGTGTATTTGGTTTCTCATGAAATTCTTCTATTGCAGTTGATTTCACTTGACATGGGAGCGCTAATTGCTGGCGCGAAGTTTAGGGGTGAATTTGAAGATAGACTAAAAGCTGTATTGAAAGAAGTGACTGATTCTGATGGTCAGATTATTCTTTTCATTGATGAGATCCACACTGTCGTTGGAGCAGGTATTACTTTTTAGTAGCGTTCAAGATCCTGCATCTTTGGCTCCACTTGTTTGTTGTGTATTTGCAGCTTCCTTTTTTAAATATACTAAAATTACAGACAAAATGGATCTAGGTTTATGGCAAGGACTTTAAACCTGCAGTCATTATTACTTTGCTTACTGTTAAAAACACCACAATTTTTCTTGGTTTCAGGTGCCACAAATGGGGCAATGGATGCAGGAAATCTGTTGAAACCTATGCTTGGTCGTGGTGAGTTGCGTTGTATTGGTGCAACAACACTTGATGAATATAGGAAGTACATAGAGAAAGACCCTGCCTTGGAACGCCGCTTCCAGCAGGTTTACGTTGATCAACCTACTGTTGAAGACACAATTTCTATACTACGTGGACTACGTGAGAGATATGAGCTTCACCATGGTGTGCGCATCTCAGATAATGCCCTTGTGGCATCTGCGCTTCTTTCAGATCGCTATATTAGTGGACGATTTTTGCCTGATAAAGGTATATTCGTTGCTTCTATAATTATCTCATATATGAAGAAAATTAATGTCTCCTGATAAATGATGTGATTCATTTATTGTGTTCAATGAATACTACCGCCACGAGTTAACAAGTTTGTTTGGTTTCAGCTATTGATTTGGTAGATGAGGCAGCTGCAAAGCTTAAAATGGAGATTACTTCCAAGCCGACTGCCCTGGATGAAATTAATCGAGCTGTCCTGAAGTTAGAGATGGAGCGTCTCTCTCTGACTAATGACACAGATAAAGCTTCAAAAGATAGATTGAGCCGGCTTGAAGCAGAATTGTCGCTATTAAAAGAGAGGCAGGCCGAACTTACTGAGCAATGGGAACATGAAAAGTCTGTAATGACACGCATTCAGTCCATAAAAGAAGAGGTATGTTTTTGGGGCTTAATTATGCTTTATTCTGCACATGTCACTGTGATTTATCATAAATGATTCAGAGTCAGATGTTTAGAGATAATGCGGCAAACTTACCTTCAGAAAGTCAAAAATACCACTTCAAAATAAAATCTGTTTCTGTCAAGTGGGCTCAAATCCAGATACTTAACCAAACATCATATATCTTCTTTGGCTGAAATTTTTATTGTAAATTAATTTGTATGATTGGTAGCATTTGAGTTTTTTTTCCGTCCGTAAATGTTAGTTAAGTTCTTGAAACTACTTGATGACCTGTGTTTTCAACAGATTGACCGGGTGAACATCGAAATTCAACAAGCTGAGCGTGAATATGATCTTAATCGAGCTGCTGAACTGAAATATGGTAGCCTTAATTCACTCCAACGTCAACTTCAAGATGCAGAAAAAGAGCTCACAGAATACCAGAACTCTGGGAAGTCAATGCTTCGTGAGGAGGTCACTGAAAATGATATTGCAGAAATAGTCAGTAAGTGGACAGGTATTCCTGTCTCAAAGTTGCAACAGTCTGAAAGGGAGAAGTTGTTGTATTTGGAAGGAGAACTACACAAGCGTGTTGTGGGTCAAGACCCTGCAGTCAGAGCTGTTGCAGAGGCTATTCAACGTTCTAGGGCTGGTCTTTCAGATCCAAACCGCCCCATTGCTAGTTTCATGTTCATGGGACCGACAGGAGTTGGCAAGACTGAGCTTGCCAAAGCACTTGCCTCATATCTATTTAACACAGAAGAAGCTCTAGTAAGAATAGACATGAGTGAATACATGGAAAAGCATGCTGTCTCCAGATTGATAGGTGCCCCACCAGGTTATGTAGGATATGAAGAGGGTGGGCAGCTGACAGAGATAGTTCGCAGGAGACCTTATGCTGTTATATTATTTGATGAGATTGAAAAGGCACATGCTGATGTCTTCAATGTTTTCCTTCAGATATTGGATGATGGTAGGGTCACTGATTCACAGGGTCGGACAGTGAGCTTTACAAATACCGTCATCATAATGACATCAAATGTTGGTTCCCAGTATATACTAAATATGAGCGAGGACGATGGATCTACAGATTCTACATATGAGGTTATCAAGAGGAGAGTGATGGATGCCGCCAGATCCATTTTCCGTCCAGAGTTTATGAATCGAGTTGACGAATACATAGTTTTCCAGCCTCTCGACCAGGAACAAATTAACAGCATCGTTAAGCTACAGGTATGGATGTTAATATTTATGAATTGTCCGAAAATGGGTAATCATATGTCAATGGTTCTCGATTCAATTTTTTTCTGCAAATATGCACTTAGTGATTTAAAAAAGCTTGAATGTTTACATGTCAGTTGCATAACTTTCATAAACTGAGGTCATTCTGAATTTTGTTCATTTAAGACTCGTAAATGAAAAATTCTTTTTTACATTAACATTTGGCTATCTTTATCAACAGTTGGCAAGAGTAGAAAAGCGACTTGCAGACCGCAAGATCAAACTTCAGGTGACTCAGGCAGCAATAGACTTTCTTGGGAGCCTTGGTTATGATCCCAATTATGGTGCTAGGCCTGTGAAGCGTGTTATTCAACAGAACGTGGAGAATGAGCTGGCCAAGGGTATCCTCAGGGGAGACTTTAAGGATGAAGACGCTATTTCTGTGGATACTGAGGTTACGGTTTTCTCTAATGGCCAGCTTCCTCAGCAAAGGCTCGTCTTCAAAAAAGTGCTTCCAGGTTCTTCGGACAAGCCTTCATCTGAAGATCGGCGGGCATACTCGCCTAGTCTGTGATATGCAAGTAGCTTCCTTTTGAGAGACTATGATCTTCTTTGTTGTTTATAGCAGTCTTCCAATAGTTGCTATGAGATAATCACAGCAGTTCCTCTGGCACCATTTTTTCCTTTTCCTTTTTGCATTATATGTATAGAATCCAATGAAAACATATCTGGAACTGCGGAGTAGTCCAATATGGAACAGTTCAGCTCTCAGAATTCCGCCCCACAGACCATTGTATACAGCCGGCTGTCAGTAATCATCAGGAATTCTACAATTTCAGGAATCATGCAAATACGTCGACGACCCCAGGTTCCTATGATATGTGGCCTGGGCTACCAAAATGTTCTGGAACTCGCGAGAGCTTTAATTGTTGAGATCTCAATGATCGTAACATGCGTTTACGCGCAGCTCCAGGACATTAAGGCTTAGTTTGGAATAAGATTGGGTGGACTCGAATGGTAAACATCAATTTGGATATAATTTTTGTTTTGCAACATTAAGATTGGGTGGATGCTTTCTAGTCCATCAAAAGGTGCTCATATGATAAACATCAATTTGAACGTAATTTTTTTATAAAATTAAGCAGAATGAAGTGGATGGTTCGAAGGCTATCAGATACTTTAAAATAAAATTTATCAATTTGGTGTTTGACATGTCATAATTTTTAATACTTATTTTACTCTTATTTTTATTTCTAATACTCAAATTCATAGTTATATGATATATAAAAATCGAAAATAAAAGTAAATTTTTACATCAATTAATCTTTTAAATCTAACTATTTAAAATTTTAATTTAAACAATATTTTGATTTAAGTTAATTTTTTTTAATATGAGTTTATTAATAATTCATAAGACTATACTTCCTCGGCACTTTATTTTTCTACCCCATCCTTTCATCGAAGAATTATAAGATGCAGTCTTTGATCCCAAAGATGAACTTATCCTGCAGCTGCTTACTTACTATTAACACTAAAACTGTGAATCCTTATTGAATGTTAACACTGAAATGTTTACTATTACTTGGTCGGTGTCAGGTTATTTTCTTCTCTTGATCGTACAATTGGGGGCAACTAAGAGGATTATTTCCATATCCATGCAAAAAAGAAAAAGGAAAACGTTCAACTCATAATAATAATAATAATAATAATAATAATAATAATAATAATAATAATATAAAAAAATAAAGATGTTACCTACTTAAATAAATAATATCGTACTACTTTAAATGTTAGATATAAGGTGAATATGTGATCTTTTTTTCTTAAATAGTTTATTATAAGTTGTTAAATTTATTGTATGATTAATAAGATAAGTAGTACAATGTTACTTACTTAAATAGATAATATTTTTATTAAACTCATAATAATAATAATTTATATTATTCAATTACATCACAACAAAGTAGGTGAGGAGTTCTATGTTCAATGCACACTGCTTTTTTGCTACTATATGAATTACTGAGCTTTCATTAGCTGGTGTTCAATCCTGGTCCTAATAAAAAGCTTACATGAGTTATGTTTTTTATTTTTATTTTAACATCATGTAAAACCATCAGATCTATTTGGTGAGGCGTCCTTTGTTTTTTGCGTTTTGATGAAAAATGAGATTCGGACTCTAATAGCTCCGACAAAGCGGCATTCATATGACGTCGGGTCAAGCAAGATGTTGATATATCTTTATTGAAAGGACAAATAACTATAAATGTTTTATTTCAAAATACTAATGAGGTCGGTTGAAGTGGTTAGCGACTCCTCCCCAGTAGAGATCTCGAGTTCGGCCTTTGTGAATGTAGAAAATTCCTCTAGTAAGACACGCAATCCGGAGCGATACCAGATTAGTCGGGCTCGACGGTGGGCCGAGATTTTAATTCGTGATCAGTGCGCATAATTGTTAGCGCCGCGTGGGTTGAAGAATCGACGCCGCTTCTCAAACACTGGGATGACAACCCGAAAAAAAATTAAACATATAGTTAATTGACGTGATTTGTCTTGGAGTTCAATAAGAGATATTGAAAAATTGATTGGTAGAATTAAAAAGAATTTAAGCAGTTTTTTTATGTCTAGAACTTTAAAATTGTGATTGATGGTTCATCAAGACTTGAATCCACTTTGTGCCCTAAAATTGGGGTATGTTCTTCATTTTAAATTTTTCTTAATGAAAACAAAGAAAATTGCCTTTGTCCTCCTACCTTCCCCACAACAACAAAAAAATATAAACATAGCAAGCAAGTTGTAATCATAATGCCCATTGTTGTTGAGGGGGTTAAACCAAATTGGCAACTGAATACCATGTGATCGCCGAATTCGTTGCTTTGCGCCTATCGGAATTCTTGGGTTTTCCATCTGAAAAGAGCAATTCTGGTATTTGTCTTCGGAGCTCTCGGTGCTTGCTCTGATTCTTATCGATCGCAACTTATGTCGATGGATTTTAGTGGAGGTAGTTGCATAAGAATCGAGCTTTCAAAATCTTTTTTCCCATTTTTCCTTTTAAGCAGCTTTCGGACGGAGACTTTGCTTCAAGCAGTCATTCTTGAGGTGAATGGTTCTTTCACTTTCTCTTGCTGCTCGTGACTCCTAAGCCCCGTTTGATAATAGAACTTGGTTAGAATCAAGTTCGTTAAACGATGTGGCGTTTATAAAATCAAACGTTGAATTCAATGTTGGGATCATGAGTCATGCGATTCGAGATTTCGATGGTCGATATGAACATCAACAACAATATTTAATATTGTTACTGTAACTTTTTTTTTAACGTGTCCATTTTTTTTTCTTTTTTCCTTAATGTTTAATTTTATACTAACTTAATAATATAATTATAAAATTATTAACTATTCCATTATAGTTTTTAAGTAGTGTTTCTAAATTATTTCTATGATAATACTTTTATTAATTTAAATGTGAGATTAAACAAAGTTTCAATAGTTATTTAATTATATTATTTATGAGAACAATTTTATATTATTTAAATGTATTTTGTAAGAAAACAATTTATTACCTTATCTTTAATTTATAATACAAAATATTTATTAGTATAATGATCAATTATTTATTTTTTTTATGAAATTATTATTATTAAGATATTAATCCATGAGATTAATTTATCCATTATATTTTTAATAATTTTAAATGATACATTTCATAAAAAAATATTTTTATGAAAATATTAATTTGTGAGCTTAATTTTATTACTTACTATAAATTTTAAATTCAACAAAGATTTATCTTTATAAAAAATATATTTTATATTTTCGATTCTTATTTTTTATCCAAACACCCTTGTAACCTATTTATAATTATTATATTTTAGCTCATCCAAACATAATTAGAATTAATATATGAAATTATACTCTTTATCAGAATTCGAAGAACCTTAGGTTCTAGTTGCCAAATGTGATTGTAGGGTTTAGTTTGTGCTGATTGGTTCTCTTGATTTGCTAGCGACACCTAATGTTGTTGTTTCATATGTCTTTTAAATGTTGTCTTTTATCATTAGAGATGGAAAGGTAAGACTTTTATCTCTTCATTCATTTATAAGTACTTTGCTGAAGGTATTATTTAACACGCTTTTAAATTAACGTCCATAATAATATGTAGTGTGTTGAATAAGTCAATATACTATTTAAGATATTTGGTATCTCACAATGACATATACTATAATTATATTAATTTTTAGGGATATTTTAAGTATGCAAGTATTAGGTGGAATGAGTTAGAAGGATGTAGCATTTTGTCTTTTCATATAATGCAGCTTGTTTCATGATATTAGTTCTTGCATAAGCACAAAACGAGTCACAAACTTTTTGCCCATAAATCCACAATTAAATCCTTTAAGAAATATCGGACCTCCCCATGTTATCAGGCTTCTACTAATTCTAAGGTTGGTAATGATAACTACAAGAAAATACTCGTATCCACCATTGTCAAACTCGTAAAACATACACAAATATTAAGTGTAACATAACACATAATTATAGAAACATAACACGAAACAAACCGATTCTACTAGATTTTTATTTAGAAATATATTAATTTATAAGAAAATATATAAACTTAGTCAAATATTTTTGGTTACCTGCATAAAATATCGTGTTTGATTTGATATAAAATTGTTCTACAAGTAATTACAATTACTACAAAATTGTGTTGTAAAGCTTATAACACTTACATTAAAAACTAAAAATAAAAATAAAAGAAGAAAAAAAAATAAAATTATAATTTTAGATTTTAATTACATTTTACTTAATTAATTAATTATTAATATATAATAATATTTATTCTAATTAAATATTTATATCAAATTTTTAATTTTAACACTAAACAACTTAATTCATTTTTCAAAATTTTATTTATATCTATTAAAATAAAAGAATAAGTCACAATAAAATGTTTAGTTATAAATATTTTACGTTCCAAAATTATAATTACGTCTAACTAAATTATTCCAAAAATAAGAGCAAAATAAGAATTTAATTTACAGCCTAAAAAACAAAAAAAAATGTATCACCACAAAAAGAAAAAAACGCAAAGAGGGTTAGGCCCGTTAGGGCTTCCTGCTCGAGCTCTATTGATCGCGAGCATGGAGGCATGAGAGAGAGATAGAGAACCTGTTAGAAGACCCGCCAAAGCAGGGCGGCAGCGGGGGAGCATGTCAGCGCAGCGGAAGCACATCAGCAGGTCAAGGTAGCGGCGGCGGCAGCAGCAGCAGCAGGTCACGGCAGAGGCGGCGACGGCGGCAGCAGGTCAGGGCAGCAGCGGTGGCAGCAGGACATTAGGGCAGTGGCAGCGGCAGGCGCATATTGAAGCAACAAATCAAACGGGAGAAGAAATTATGGCTTGTGGAGACTTATAAGAGATTTAACAACGATCCAGGTAAAAGAAATTGGCACCGTTCTTACGTCCACGCGCCGGCAAAAAACGATCCAAGATGGGATCGAGCACGAAATTCTTCTGTCAACTCATAGAATCGTACGTTTTTATGTCAACTGAGAACATTGTTGGCATCAACCAAAGTTCAACTTAGTAATGCTTCCAGCTCAAAGGTTGATGTCACAAATGCTGGTTTGGCCCCTGTAAAAGAAAATGATGAGCAGGGGTGGATTCTCAAATATCAAAGCCAGCAGATCCAAATGGTGAGGCTACGGTAATTGAAGAATTGGCCAAACAGGAAAGGTGGGATAATATTCCAAAAATCAATTGGGGAAATCTTAATGATAGATTGTATGCGTTGCATGAACATTCGCAAAGTCCATTATGTTTCTCGAAGACTGAGATTGTAGGTTTTGGTGCAGTGTCAGCTGATAATTTTTAGGAACATGGAAATGCTGATAATCTTCCGGAGTCACTGTCGCATAATCAGTCTCTCGATCAAGGCTTTGATGAAAGAGATCTGGTGATGCTGGAAAGTGTGAAAGAATTTACTGCTACAGCTTTATCTTCAGATATGCATGTACAATATACTAATATGAACTGTGAAAAAGTCAAAGAACTGTCCTCCGATGATGTCAAGTTGTTAAGTTCTGATGGAACTGATGATTATGATAGCTTGAAGGCAAATCATAATGGATGCATGATAAAGGAAGGTGGAGGTCTTCTGATATGTAAAAATACAGATGGGGAAAATTATCCTACTCCTATGTCACCTGTACTTGGCATTATACAAAAGAAAGTGGTTATTGATCTTCATCCTGAATTTGAAAATGGGATTGTGAGTTCATCTAATTTATCAGTCACTGATAAAACTACAAGAACGTTTGAACTAGGAGAAGAAGCGAGACATCAAAATGTTAATGCCGATACTGAAACTTCTGCTCGCACATCAATTATAGTTGCCAGAGAAGGTCAGAAGTTTCTTCATGATGGTCCAACTGTTGGATCTGATCTGGGAGAAAGTGAACCTGGTGAGAGCAAAGAAAGATTTAGACAAAGGCTTTGGTGTTTTCTTTTTGAGAGCCTCAATAGGGCAGTTGATGAACTCTATCTTCTCTGTGAATTGGAATGTGATGTGGAGCAGATGGATGAGGCTACTCTTGTTCTTGAAGAAGGTATATCTGATTTTAAAGATTTGAAACGTCGAGTTGGACACTTTGAGAACATCAAAAGGTCCTCTTGTCAACTAAGAGAGGGGATGCCAATAACTGTGAAGTCTGACCATCGTCGTCCACATGCATTATCATGGGAGGTAATCTATCTCGGAAATAATATTCTCATTAAAAGTTCTTCCTGGAAATGCATGCAAATATTTGTAGCGTGTTTAACTTCATTATCGAATAATCAAGAAACATTTGACATGTATTTCAGGAAGATGAATAATAGATACATGAATTTATGTTTCTACATCTCAGTCAAACTGCTGTATAATTTGCAAAATTTGTGTGCATACAGAGCAACTTAGTTGCAAGAAAGGACAGCTTCAGGCAAAAAAAATCGTAAACTGAATCATGATAATTAAATAATTAAGCATTTTGTTTGCTGGCACTCTATTTGCAGAATTATGAATATGCACTTAATTTTCTCTTTTATTTTTTCAAACCTTAATCTGTAATGTCAAATGACATCCACCTTATGGATGATTATTGAGATATATGTGGGCGTAAACCCAAAAAGAATGTACACATGTAAATTCATGGTTGGATCAAGATTTAATGGTTAATCTGTCATTTAAATTGTTTGATGATGTGATCATGACGCCAGATATGTGAGGTTATTTTGTCTTTTTAGATTATGATACACTCTTTAATCTTAATATAAAGGTGGGATACATTTGTAAATTTGGTTTTGGTTTACACATGCATTTTTCTCTCCTGGTATTCAATTATCTCCCTCTTTGCATGTGTATGTGGTATTACAATTATCTAGGATCTAGATAGATATTCATTTTAGGAATGTAACTCAAGAATAAATATAAGGTTGGTCGAGTAATTTCATGCAAGATCCAAAGGTCACCATCATATAACATGTAGACTAGGGAATTTAACATCTAGAGAGCAAAGTATCCAAACTAAGCCCCGAAATAGAAACTAAATATAATAAAAGCTTATTCTGGATTTTCATGCTAAATCACATGATAGAACTTTAAAGTTTCTGGAAATTTGCAGGTTCGGAGAATGACAACTTCAACCCAGAGGGCAGAAATACTGTCTTCTTCGTTAGAGGCTTTCAAGAAGATCCAAATGGAAAGAGCTGGCAAAGATATGAATAAGGATGATAGAAAGATGGGTGTTACCAGCTCAAACCTTCAGGCTTCTGGAGGCTCATCAGAAACAAATGAAGTACCTTCAAACAGTACAGAAAGACAAGTTGGTATTGTGGTGAAACAGAACACAGCAGCCCCAAGGTCAGGCAGATCATATCTTGTGCATAGTGGGTGCATCCCTTCACAGAACTTGCCTTCGGTTGCTGCTGGGAAATGCAAGAGAGAACCTCTAGGACCAATTTCTGAAACTCAGAAGCAATTGCTTAGGAAGGACAAGGAGCCATCTGAAAATAGAATTGAAAAACATTCAAAATCAATTGATACAGATAAGAAGCAGAATTCTTATATCGAAAAAAACAAAGAGAAGCAAAATATGATGCTATGGAAGTCTATGGATGCTTGGAAAGAAAAAAGAAACTGGGAAGACATCCTCAAATCTCCATTACGAAGTTCCTCTAAAGTCTCTTATTCACCAGGGATGAACAGAAAAGGTATAGATCGAGCTCGAGTTTTGCATGACAAGCTAATGACCCCAGAAAAGAAGAAAAAGAATGCTGCAGATTTGAAAAGAGAAGCAGAAGAAAAACATGCGAGAGCTATGAGGATTAGAAACCAACTAGAAAATGAAAGATTGCAAAGGTTACAAAGAACATCTGAGAAACTAAGTCGTGTCTCCGAATGGCAAGCTGTCCGTAGCACAAAACTACGAGAAATTATGTTTGCACGGCATCAACGCAGTGAATCCCTCCATGAAGCATATTTGGCAGGGGTTGTGCGAAGAGCCGGTGATGAAAGCAGCAAGGTTAATGAGGTCCGATTTATTACTTCACTGAATGAAGAGAATAAAAAGCTTATGCTTCGTCAAAAGCTTCATGACTCGGAAGTGAGAAGAGCTGAAAAACTACAGGTGATCAAAATAAAGCAGAAGGGGGACATAGCTAGAGAAGAAGCTGTATTGGAGCGTAAGAAGCTCCTTGAAGCTGAAAAGCTGCAGCGGCTTGCTGAGACACAACGTAAGAAGGAAGAAGCTCAAGTTAGAAGGGAAGAGGAGCGTAAAGCATCAAGCGCAGCACGAGAAGCTAGGGCTGTCGAGCAGCTAAGGAGAAAGGAGAACAGAGCAAAAGCTCAACAAGAAGAGGCTGAAATGTTAGCCCAGAGGTTAGCCGAGAGACTTCGTGAAAGTGAGCAACGCCGAAAGTATTACCTAGAGCAAATTCGTGAAAAAGCTTCAATGGACTTTAGAGATCAATCTTCACCTCTGCAACGCCGTTGTATCAATAAAGAGACTCAAAATGGTAGATCTATGCCAGTCAGCAGTTCCGAAAATAACACTGCAGCATGCAATTCAGATTCTGATGTAAACCTTATTGATGGAACTAATCAGCAGTCAAGAAAGCGAAGAATTAAAAGGATACGCCAAAGGCTTATGGCATTGAAGCATGAATTCGTTGAACCTTCAGTTAGCGCTGAAAATTCAGGGGTTGGGTCAAAAGCTTCAATTGGTGCTGCAAGAGTAAAAATTGGAAGATGGATTCAAGAGCTCCAAAGACTTCGTCAAGCAAGCAAGGAGCGAGCTACTAGCATAGGATTAATTACTGGTGATATAGTAAAGGTACTTTCATCATCACAGTGAATGACACTTCTGACAATTTCAATATCTTAGATCTATTAATAATGTGTTATTTTATTATGTCTCATGTGGACTTGCAACTTCCTTTGCACAAAACAGTTTTTGGATGGAAGGGACCTTGAATTGCATGCATCTCGCCAAGCCGGTTTGCTTGATTTCATTGCTTCTGCATTACCAGCATCCCACACCACAAAGCCTGAAGCTTGTCAGGTGACATTATACCTTTTGCGGCTATTGCGTGTTGTGCTGTCACTGCCAACAAACAGAAGCTATTTTCTTGTACAAAATCTTTTGCCTCCCATCATCCCCATGCTTTCCACATCACTTGAAAATTATATTAAAGTTGCAGCATCCTCCAATAGTGGAAGTACAAGCCCTTTGTCCAGCAAAACATCAACTGAAAATTTGGAATCGGTCACCGAGGTCTTGGATGGCTTCTTGTGGATTGTAAGCATAATTATAGGCCACATGCATTTTGATGATCGTCAAATTCAAATGCAGGATGATTTGACGGAGCTGATAATCACTTATCAAATCATTCATCGCCTTCGTGACCTATTTGCTCTATATGATAGGCCTCTGATTGAAGGATCTCCTTTTCCACCATCTATTCTCTCAAGTTTAACTCTTTTGTCAGTCATGACATCAAGACCTGGAACAATCTCTTCAATTGATTGGGAATCTTGTGTAGCTAAAACAGAAATGATTAGAAGACCAAAATTAGATGATTTTCAGGATAAAGAAGACACCTCTATTGTTATTAACCATTTTGGAGAAAGCAAAGAAGCTTTGAATTTGAATGAGTTTGTAGAATTACATTCTGCTGAATCTGCTCAACCATCTGGGAAAGAGAAGTTACTTTCATCCGAAGAACCACTATTTGATATTCTTTCCCTCAAAAAACCACTATTTGATATTCTGGGGAGAAAAGGATTACATGAGGTAAATGAGAGAGAGATCTCTGACCTTTCAATTGGTTCAGTAGAAATTGAATCTGTGACAGAAAGGCAGGTAAAATCTTCCTCAGAGGATAAAAAAGATGTGCTTGAAGAGCATAAATCTGTCACCATCCAAAAGGATGAAAATAATTCAAAGAATGGTCCCACAGAAAGGAAACGACATGATGAGCATATAGTATGCAATAACAATGGAAGAAGAAGGAAAGGCATCTTAAAACAGCATGTCATTTGCCTTGTATCTTCTATTTCTGAAACAGGCCTCGTTAGTCTTTTGTCACTTTTGACAGCTGTACTGCTGCAGGCAAATAATAAACTGTCATCTGAACAGGTAAGCCGATTCACCATTAGCCGTCTTTAAATGGTTTCTACAGTGCTTTTTCATTTGCTTTTGTGATTATTGTAACTGGAACCTGCCTGTTAATTGATGTTTAGTAACATGTTGAGGTTTAATTATTCAAGTAACTCCAGCCATCCTGAAACTCCCATATTCTGTTTTGTTTTTGACATTTCACGTTATGCTTTATAATGTCCAATTTCTCCGTGGGTTTTCGTTATCAAGGATTACAATTTCACTTCATATATGTGTCCATCAAACATGTGGGATTTCGTTGCAATCTGACCACAAAATGGTCACAAGTGTAGATAGGTGCATTGCAAGCTCATTGTGGTGGACCCTATCACATGTGCTGCCCAACCATACCAGGTCATTTATAATAAATCTATTTTGGTTAGAACCATTTTTTTCTGTATATTGGAGCATGACTAATGTTGTCTCCTTTCTTTCTTTCCAAGATAAAACCTCCTCTTTCAAAATGAAGAATACTTCTCCTTTAGCTGAGTGTTAATTCACTATTTTGTATAAAAACTCTATAACTACCAAGTTATCACTTAGGAGAGTGTTGTAACAGCTATGATAACAATCCTTTGGAAAGTAGCATTTTCTGAACTTCTTGATTTTTCATATTCTGCATGTTAATGAAACACTTTGATACTCATATATGACTAGAAGATCATGACTGTCTTCTTTTTCTGTTTATATACACTCTTACTATCTTTTGTTTCAGGCATTGTATATCCTTCCATCGAATTTTGAAGAAGTGGCTACTGGTGTATTGAAGGTTTTGAACAATTTGGCAAACTTAGATATAACTGTTCTGCAGAGCATGCTGGTAAATCTATATTCTTTGTTTTCTTCATGTGGTTTACTTGCCCTCGGATGGATGCTTTTTTAATTTAGCTTTATTTTCATTGGGCACGTAAAATAACATTTTGAGCGCTGGATATCTCCTGTTGTTTTACAGGATAGGCCAGATCTAAAAGTGGAATTCTTCCATTTGATGAGTTTTCTTTTGACCCATTGTTCAAACAAGTGGAAAACAGCTAATGATCAGGTAATTGCATATCTTGGTTTGACTTGCATACGTGTTATGTTTTTGTTTATGCATGATGCATATTTGTCTTTAACGAAGTTGGTGATACTATCAAAAGAATAGGGACAGCAAATATGTTGAATGATCCTTACTCGCCCAACCCTCCAGGGTTTTTTTTGTGTTCACCTCTCTCTCACTCACACACGCACACACCTCAGAGGTTCCCGTTCCTGGTCCAGATCCTCATCCATGATGAACCATAAGCTAGGGGAGGTGTGTTATGCTTCTTCCTGGGATTCTCAAACTAGTGTTCCTTCCCTTTTTTTGAAGGCATCATGATTCATGGACAATGACTAATGGCTTTTCAACAGTGCTGATTGACAGAGTTAGCAAAAGAAGAGGCATTTAGCATTGAAACAGTATTGATAAAGGGGAGGGAGGCATGGTTTGGTGTTGAGTGCTTGGGGAGTGGGGATTGGAGTGTGTGAAGAGGAAAATAGTGCAATCAGAGTTAATGGGGAGACTAGATAGGGAAAGCATGAAGAAACAGTGAGATGCAGAAAGACCGAGATATGCAAATGCCAAGAGGAAACTCTTGGGAGGTGTGAGGGAGGCTTTGGGTTAGCAGTTTTTTGTGGACACAGTATCGGATTCAGAAATGCTTTTAATATGAAGGAATAATTTGCATCACCTTGTGGGTAGTCTCTATACATACAGTCCATAGGTGAGTCATGAGTGTACAGGTTGGATCATTGAGCAGGTGCAGGTCCGATCTAACCTAGCATCCGATGGCTTGGTTTTGTAATGTCATTTCTATAATGGATACACAACTAAATCTGTATTTTAACTATATGTTGGAGTCAACTTTCACTGTTTGTAGCAATAAAAATGCCTTTAACAATTTGAAAACAAAGCATTTCAAAGAGTCACGTCATGCGTTGATTTCTCTTGAGGAGATTCTTAATGCAATGAAGAACTTTTATGAAGTATATCACCTTAACTTAAATAAATTTTAATTTGGCTAGAGATAATTTGGATTGAATTCTCTAGAATCATAACATGTAACATGTCTCATCGAGAAACCCTTTATTGATTAAAGGTTAGGTGTTTCTAGGGGTTACTAATAGATGTCTGATGAGTCTAACTTGGATTTTATGTAATTCTTTATGCTAACTTGATTCAAGGACCATATTCTATTTCCCTGTATAATTGGCTTTCATTTGGCCTCTCACATACTAGGCTGCTGACTTTTTCAAGAATATATCCAAATATACACATATAGTTATAATTATTGAAAGAACTTCTGATTCAATTGACAGAGTTCTCTTCATATTTCCACTCATTAAAATCCGATTCCTCCTTGTTATGCATAAATTGCATTCACTCAAAAAAATACTACTTAACGATTACACCTATGCTCATTCATATGCGACTTAGGATATCTTGTAATGTGCATTTTATAATTTTTGTGCACTATTGTTCACATTTAAAGTTTTGACCCATGTCTACAAGAAATATATTCATTTTCTTTTTAGTTTAAATCAATGGCAATGTTTAATTGTCAAAATAACAAAGTATAGAAGTTGTTATTGAATCAATGGCAATGTACTTTGTTATAGAACTTTTGTACACCAAAAGCAAAGTCGTCCTTCCCTCAAAAGAAGAATAAATGAAAACGTTCTTGATCCATGGTTGAGTTGTTTAGTCTATGTTCATCTCCAAGTTTCACATGACATTTGTATTTACAATATCTGTGCATTCTGCAACTCCTAGGTTGGGTTGCTTTTGCTGGAATCTCTTTTGCTTCTCGGTTACTTTGCTTTGTTTCATCCTGAGAATCAAGCAGTCCTTCGCTGGGGAAAGAGCCCAACCATTTTGCATAAGGTGATTTTTTATATTTATCATGATCATATAACTTTTTAAGCAAATCTAATTTTCTTGGCAAATCAAAACAGGTCTGCGATCTACCATTTGTTTTCTTTAGTGACCCAGAGCTGATGCCTATTCTTGCTGGCACTCTTGTTGCTGCATGTTATGGCTGTGAACAGAACAGAGCTGTTGTTCAACAAGAACTAAGCACTGACATGCTGATTTCTTTGCTCAAGTCTTGCAAACAGGGATTGCCATCCATCCATGTGGATTCATCGGTACCAGATAGCTCGGTACCAAGCTATCCAAGTGAGGGTACTCAAATGATTAAGGATTCTAAGAAGCCTCATAGTGACATCCATGTCAGATCAAATTGTAGAATTGCACGAGTCTTGTTAGGAAAAGGTATTCCATTTAGCAGCATGAGAAATAGCAAGACAAAGATTCAAAGGGATTGCAAAGAAACCAAGACATGTGAACAATGGGTTCTGAAACACAATCTCCCAGCCTCAGAAGCTTCATCCACATTCATGTTGCATCAGAGATTCCCAAGATCCTTCTTGGATAAAGCTGAAGTCTTCTTTTCAGCCGAAGGCTCGAGCGAGCAGGTGTAGCGAGGATGAAGAATTAAAACTCCACATAAAATTTATAAATGAAAATGAGAAACATGCTCTAGGTGACATCACTCCTATTGGATCCAAGGGAAGCCGACATTTTTGTGGGTATTTCCTTCACAAGAAATTATGATGGAATTCTGTGCTTCCAGGCCCATGCATCAGAGCAAAATATCCATGTGCTAAATGCTGAAACAGCAGCAGAATTTGACAATATCTAGTTCTTACAGATGAATACGGGGAAGGGTAATAACTATAACCAGCGGATGCATCATGCACATACCCTCTTGAAGTAATCACTAACTGCTACCAACATTTTTGCGAGAGGGCAGAGCATTTAGGCGCAGCAATGGAACTTTTCTACATATGCCTCTGTATGTTGTCATATTTAATAGGCTCATCAATGCTGTACAAACTGAACATAATGTTTATAATATATTTCCATAATCTTCTCATAAATCTTGCTGACTCGGCTAATTTAGATCCTCAGGATGTGAATGTCTACACTTATTTTACCAGAAATTAGTTGTTAAGCCAAATGCCATTTTGCTTTTCTTCATTACCGTCTCGTAGTGCACCATAATAATGTACTCAATGGTGCACATAATCCACATTATCACCGTATATTGTGTGCATAGCACTGCAGATATGGAAGCGCATGCATTAAGTCATTCATAAAAATACTACACATAATTAATTTTTTATGAACATTATAATAGTTTATATTATATTCGATCAAATTTTATAAGAATAAAATAGTTATGCAAATCTATTATTACGAAACACGAAATTAGCACCTTCCGCAGCACTAGAAAAATGCAATTTTGCTAAACAACAGATAAACTTCTATTGCAACATACTTTCCTTTACAGTATTCCAACATTTATTTTCCTAAAATAAATTCCCACAACATTTTTTTTTGAAAGGAAAACTCCCACGACATTATCCGGTCTTGAATTGTGCGTACGTCGCTTCATCAATAAACATAAGTAGATAACTGGATATTCAATGTTTCTTGTGTAACATCCGGGCCCATTAACCCAAAAGCCCACAAATCAGATCTAATAAGGGGAGTAGTATTATAAATACCACCTAGGGGTGCCACAAATTTCATTTTCTGAAATTCTATGGGCGGCCCTATGTAAGAGAGAATTCTCTTTCCTCTCCTCTTTTCATGTGTTCTTCTGTTTTCTCATCCCCGGAATTTTTGTTCGTCCTAGGAGAAGAAGATCCTTCATCTCAGCAGGAGAAACGTCGAAGAGGACGTCCCAAAAAGAGTAGAACAAGTCTCGAAGAACCCGAAGGTATGTCCCCTGGCGGATTCCTAGTACATAAAGTAAAGTATTTAGATCTGCATGTATTGGATTTTATCTAGTTGTATGATTTCGTTTTTCTGCCCTCACGAAAACGGACCGCGTCGATCCGACACGGGCCGCGTCAGGCAACCGGTCGGATCAGGCGCGACGACCACACACCGGCAAGATCCGCGTGCGGCTGTGCGCGGGCAATGAGCGCGCCAGG
>LTAE01000157.1:15892-37593 GCA_001647135.1 Pontederia paniculata | reverse complement strand
GATATATATATGGTTATGACTATTGATCTGAGTAGAAAAGCCTGACTAAATTTCATATTCATGTTCATATCTATTGTTTATTTTATGTACTTGTTGTCTTACATACTGAGCGTTTTATGCTCATGAGATAATGTTTCTCCTGTGTTGAATCCCACGTGTAACTAGGCTGTGGTGAATTGATGATGCTAGTGGTGTGTGCGACAGCTGATGCTCGTGGTGGATACTATCTGCACATGGATGAACCTTTGAGTCTTCTTTATCATTTGTCTCTTCATTTTATAGTTATTGAGTTATATGACTATCAGTCAGAATGTTATACTCCTTATTGTTGAGAGACATGTAGACTCTTATTCTGTTTATCTTCCGCATGTTATCCATTGGACCCCTTTAGTCATCCCAGCTTTGTCCATTTTTCTATACATTTATTTTAAATTTTTTGTTGACTAGTCAAAGGGTGAGAGCATAGTTGTCAAAGTAGCACCCCCAGATCCACATCTTGTCCACGTGGCGGGTGTTGATTTGGGGGCGTTACATCTTGGACTTAGACTATTAGAACGAATTTGTTCCAAATCATCTTGAGATGTTGTCTTCACAAGAACTTTTAATTTCAAAGAAAATGAACAAAGTGGCGCATCCGAATAAGTCGCTTGGCGGATTCCAGCAACAGATGGCGATGATGTAGAAGTAAATGGAGGACAACAAAACTTATCACGTTTTAATGGAGTAAATGCAGATATATGTTTCAGCAGTATCCCATCTTATCCCTACAGAATTTCTGGCAAAAGATTCCTATATACTACAATTTCCACAAGGTAAGAAAAAAGAACTATACAACAAATCTGCTTTAACAAAACTGTCCAACCTCCTGCACCTTATTGGGCATACATGATAACGTGAGAATTTTAACAGTACTTGCAGCATTAGGTTTACAGAGCTGTATGATTAAACAATCCACGGCAGATATGCTCAAGTAAAAGATCCATTATTTAAACCAGAGCAAAGTTCTGCATCTAAAGGGCACACTTAGGTGTGTTGAATGTTTGCCAGCTCTGACGACGCAAACAGCAGCAGCAGCACTATTGAAGCCAAGGAATCATAATACTGCTATGCAGAAAATATGCACGAGACCTTGCAACCTGATTAATGGATGGATCCAATCCATTTCCCAACCTGTCAGATCAAGTCTTCCACTAATCAGGTGTAATGGAGTTGAATGAACTAGTCTGCTATTTTCATCTGTTTCTGCGAAGACAGTTGATAATTCGTTGAATCATGGTTAGATACATATATATGATGCATATATGATACATAAGCACCAAATATACATGAAATGAAACTCAAGTGGCTTAGTACTTCACCTGCTTCAGATGCATTTCATGATGTCACTGAACAATCTAACATTATCTGTTGTATGATAAGGTAAATAGTACATAGCTCAACGAGCATAGTTGAAACATCTACCCATCTTTTGGCAAGTGCTGTAGCATCAACGCCCGTGTTTTCCCATCTGGTTTAAGTCCAATGCTGCACATTTTTGTGTACAGCTTTTTTGCCATAGTGGTCTTGCCTCGTAAGCAGAGCCCATGAATAAGTGCATTATAAAAGGATGAATTTGGCGCAACACACTACATTCAAAGTCAGAGGCATACTTTGTAGTATCAGTTAGGAGAATAACTACTAGTATTCAGACGCATGCACATGACTATTTATTTGGAAAAAGTTGATTTTTTTTTTGAAAAAACTTAAGAAAACATGTCTGGAGGTAGAACAGAAACATAAACACACGAAACTGAGATCAGTAGGAAATAAGGTTTTTAACCAATAATAACCTGATTCTTCGACGGCCATCCATCCTCTCAAAATATTATGAATTTAATTCCAGATTTTTCAATATTAATTCTGATTGCCCTCAAAAAAGAGAATATTTGTCTGTGTTGTTGCACTAATTTTCGTGACAAAAGAATAAATTATGGTAATCAGTATATGCGTATCCTAATTTTAGAAATTCCGGTTAACCTTATATATTACTCATCATCAAGGGAAATACTGCTGGAGGCCTTGCTATTTCTAATAGAAGGCAATCAGCCTTTCAAATGTTATTTCAAAATGTGAACTGAAAAGTTGGTAAGAATCATAGACTCATGGCATATAAGAGAAACCATATTGTAGTAATGTTCTATCTTTTGTTTTATGCCGAAGAAAATTAACTAACCTCCAAGATCTCCTCTATTTCATCCCAAAGTGATCCCCAAATGCATGATCTTATCAACGAGAGGTAAGTAAACGTGTCAGGAACACACTTTTGGTGAATCATGTGCCTATATATTTCCAAAGCAATTTTTGGCTCCCTTGCAATCTCACAAGCAGAGATAGCATGATTATAGGAAAGAGTTGACACTTGAACTCCACTTCTTTCCATTTGCCATATAATTTGCAAAGAGCGCTGCCATAAACCAAGTCTCTGGCAAGACAAAAGAGCTGTGTTATACACATGAACATTTAACTCAGAACCCCCTTCAGCTTTCACACTTTCGAATAAATGTATGGAATCAGCAAATCTTTTTGACCTGTAAAGAGAACACAGTAAACCATTCCAAGTGTATCCATCTGGATTATGTCCGACTGCTTTCAGAACATCATACATCTTAAATGCAAGATCAGATTTTCCAACCTTTCCAAGGCAGTTAATTATTGAGTTAAATGCAATGAGATTTGGCTTGATTCCTTGGTCCAGCATCTTTTGGAAAATACAGATACCCAAGTTCCAATTCCCTTCTTTGGTGCAAGTGGCAAGAAGAGCTTTCAGAATATCTTCACTAGGTTCGAGCCCATTTTGATCCATTTCGGAGTATGCTTCTAGTGCTAGTTCTGTCTGTCCACACTGTACATATATGCTGATCAACAATTCATAAGAAACCATGGTACCTATAAAACCATTTTGCCTCAGCTTCTTCCACATTTTCTCAGTCTCAATCCAGTTTTTAGCTTTCCCACATATTGAAATCATAGTATTATAAACTACAACATCAAACTTTTCCTTTGATACGTTGTCCTTCTCCAATATGTTAAAAACTTGTAAAGCAGAATCATAGCCTTGATTATTTGCAATAGCTTTGAGAACCAGACTATATGTGTGGCTTGTTGTCATTTCCTTTTTGTTCATCATGTAAAAAACTTTCAAGGCATCATCCAAAAGTCCATTGCGAAGAAGACATGACAAAAGTGAATTACAGGCATGAGCATTAGGCCAAAGACCTGATACGTTCATTGATCTAAACATTTCTAAGGCACTTCTAACCTTGTTAGATCTGCTAAGGGTCAATATTCGTCTTGATAGTAAAGCTTCATCTCGTTCCTCCAAAAAGTGCAGCTTTGCGTTTGCAAGATTGAAATTTATCTTTAAGTTTGGATATTTGGTGTTTTCCTTACTGATTACTTGTTGAATATCTGGAGTCACCAAAGAGGGTGGTTTCTCTCTGTAAATATGACCAATGAATTGACATTTCTTATCACATGATGGAATATCTATTTTTTCTTGAGCAGCAAGACCAGATTCAAAACATGAAACTTTTGTTAGTAACATATTTCCTTTCCTTCTACCACTTTCTCCAAACGCTGATGAAACAAGTGAATTATCAATCATGAAATTAAATCTCTGGTTTCGCCATACCACATTCAGGCAACATAATCGGGGACTTTCCCATTGTCTCGCTGAACTTTGATCTACTTGATAACAACCACCGGATGTAGAGCAGATTGCACCGTATCTGCTTAGCAATTCCATCATACCAACGAAGTGAAGAAAGCACAAACTGAGATGACATCCACATGACAAACAAAAAAAAATCAGTAAATGCTGGACTAGCAAAAGAAAAAAAACTCAAGAATCTTAACAATACGCCAACCATTAGCATCAGAAACACTTTTAGCCCTTAGGGGATGGTAACCTAAACAGATTACCAGCTATTTTATCTAAAATTCTCAAAGTCCACAAGATTACCACATTTGGTTGCATCATATTACCGACAATTTTAACGTCTTTGCTAATGTAACAAAATTATTCTTTCAATCAAACTCTTAATATTTTACATTTTATAAAAAAACAATATTGCTCAATCTTCTCGATTTCTTAGACTTATTTATGAATGATTGATAATATAAACTCCATATATTTTGTCCAAACTCAATTTTCCCTTTTCTCTTTTGTTTTGTACAAAATAACATATTATTCAAGTTAAAAATATTTTTTGAGAGCATTTCAGTAGTTTTTTTTAATAATTAAAATTATAATTCACATTACTAGTACTTATTAAATACTATAATATTACCAATAATAAAGTGACAATGATACAAATCATGAGTTAATAAAAATGGAAATGTTTGTAACGTACCCCCTAGAGCATCTACCCAATGTTGTCAAAATGGGGTGTCAAAAAGTAAAAGCGTATGATTCTGCGAGTTACGTGCTCAATCCCATCTTGAATCGTTTTTGGCCAGTGCGTGCTGGACGTAAGAACGGTGGAGACGCACGTCTACACTATACCATTTTTTTTTACCTGGATTGTTGTTACATCTCTTATGTGCCTGCCGCTGCCACTGCCCTAATGTCCTGCTGCCACCGCTGCTGCCCTGACCTGCTGCCGCCGCCGCTATTCCGCTACCTTGAGCTGTTGCTGCCGTCGCTGCTGATCTGGTTCCGCTGCGCTGACCTGCTTCCCCGCTGCCGTCCTGCTCTCTCTCTCTCTCTCTCTCTCTCTCGTGCCTCCTTGCTCGCGACCAAGGTCTTTCTCCCTCTCACTCTCTCTCTGTCTGTCTCGTCTCGTGCGCCTCCCTAGAAGCCCTTACCCACTTCGCGTCAGATTTTCTTTTTCTTTTTGTTGTGATACATTATTTTTATTTTTGTGGACTGTAAATTAAATTCTTATTTTGCTCCTATTCTTAATACTTGATTATTATTAATGTTTTTTTTAAGAAACTGCAATTGTTATTTTTTGTTATTATTATGAATTTATTGATTTACAATTTTTTTACTTTTAACGCAAAAAGTCATTTAAATAAATATTTTTATTATTAATTATATGATCAAATTATGTGAGTTATTAGATATTATATTTTGTGCCAATAGGTTCAAATGAGTGTTTATATATATTTTGGCCCTACAATAGGTTTATATATTTTCTTATAAATATATATATATATATAGAGAGAGACGATTGTAAATTAATATATTGGTGTATATTTAAATAAAAAATTGATAGAATTCAGCCTTCTTTGTTATGTTTTTTCAATTACGTATCTTGATCCTTGCCTATTTACGAATTTGATAATATTGCATTTATCTTTGAGATTGGTCCACTCTATTTGAATTTAGGAAGGGGGATGCAGGAGAAAATTTTGGTTATATTCCTATATCCTGCCAGACACAAGGGAAATTTCTTTTCTGTTGAAAATTTGCAGATCCAAAATTCCTCGGTAAAAATCTCAAATTCCTAATAGCAGTGAAGGCAAACTTAATCCTAGCAAATTAGACGATCCACATAGGCACGAGAGAAAGGAAAAAGAAGAAGAAAGCTTCGTTCTCAAGTACATGAGCTCTGTGACAAGGTTTACCCCACACACCAGAAGACCAGATTTTTTTGCACCAAAACAAGAAGAGCCCACCAAAAAGTTTTCAACTTTCGAGTAGATTGCTCAAACAAATAAAGGAAACCCCATGGAGATTAATTCCATAAGATAGGACCGTGCAAAAGAAGTGGTAAGAAAACGAACTGTACCTCGTTCCTTCGAATTGGGAGAGTAACTCAGAACATTCTGAAGCAGATTGCTTCGTTATCTTCTCTTGAGATGTTCTTCGTGCTCGTTTTCCATTACACCTAGAGATCTTTTTTTTTTCCCTTCGATTTTTTCTGCAGTTTTATGAGATTTCAAAACTTGAGTTCACTCTGTTGTTCCCATTCCCACGCGTTATATGGAGATAGAAACTTTAATTGGATATGCATCGATATTATTAATATATAGCTTCAAATAATAATAATAATAATAATAATAATAATAATAAAAATAATAATAATAATCTTATGCGAGTGCTCGAGCCCTAGTTGTGGTGGATTAACCCGGTTCATCAGATGCTACAAAATTAGTCCGGTTCACTCTAAACCACACCAGACAAGTCGCTGAACCAAAACCTAATAAATGGGATGATATGTGCTTTGGACATGACTTGATTTTTCATACGTTATTGATGGCTTGCACTGTGGATCACAGCACGCATGCTTTACTTTCACAATTTTTTGTTTTCCCAAACGCAGCCGATGTCGCCTTGGCGGATGCTGCGATGCGCAGAGGAATCAGGCGGCCGAGGAAGGTAAGTCGACAGAGACGCAGGCAACCGGCCTCGTGCATATTTCTTAATTAAGATGATTTGTACTTTGTAAAATTTGGTGAGCCCCCACCAAAAAAAATATACCAAGTGTTTTCTTTAGATTTATAAGTAAATACAAGAAAATATAAATTAGAAAGCTGGAAGAAGATTCTGGGTTAAGGTTATATTTATTTGGATGAAATTCAGTTCTAATTTTTCTACGCTTGGCAGGTACAAAAATCTCAACCAACGGAAAGTATATCTCTCCACTTATTTTTAGTGAAACAAATAGAGCATAAATTTGTATTCAATATATAAAGGATCGGTTGATGAGAAAAAGTAGTAAACCCAAAAAACATTTTGCAAAAAAAAAAAAAAACATTTCAGGAACAACCTAGACGACGCTCTAGTTTCACTTTTATAACAACTTTTCTACATTGAATGATAAGACTAATTTGAGAGTTGAGATTAATAACTCAAGATTAAACTTTATAGACATCATTAAGAAAAAAAGTTAATCTTTAACGCTCTTATGCTGATAACAATAAGCAATAAGTCCGGAAAAAAGTTAAAATAATAGGGATACATTTTAATATATGGATTCACAGGAAAAGGATTAGATGGTTTTTTTATCAATAAAAGAAATAAACGATTGTTCTAATTTTTAAAGACAATTATTTTGTTATAAAATATTATCAATGATATATTTCTTCTCGTATGAACATTGTAACAAAAAATCAAAACCACGAAAATGCTACCATCTTAGCACATTACAGAATGAATATCAAATTATAATGTTAGTATGTTAATTCATTTAACCCCAATATTAAAATGAAATGCCTTAAATTTAGCCCCTTCGATTGAGGGACGAAGTAAAGACCAAATGCTTCAATACTATTGCGTTTCCTTGCTGGTTTTAAGACGTTCCTCGTGAAACATGTCAGATACCTTTGTGGAATATAAACTGCCAGGGACCTTCGTATTTAAAAGCTCTTCATCCGCAGCTTCTGCACCAATTAATTTTCTTCTATCCACCTGAAGGCTCATCAAGCAAAAAAATTTCACTGGATTGTGAAGTGAAAACACATGGCAAAAATAAAAGCTCCATGTTCATAATAGGATAAATGATAACTTAAATGATCAAATAAGTGGTCAAGTTTCAAGGACCAAATACTAACATCAGAGACGTAGTCAAAAGGCTTGATATGCTGAAGCTCCTTAATTGCTACTTTAAGTCGTTTTTTCGCCCTTTTACGTGCTGAATTCAACTCAGTGCGTTGAGCTCGTGTCACCTCCGCATGACAGGCCACACACAGAGTCCTCATATTTTCAAGTGTACATTCCCCTGTCAATTATTGTATCTCAAGTCAGACCACTAGAACCAGAACGCAAGTAAGCAAAAATGACATACGTTTATCCAGAATTATACTACCTCCTCCCTTATATACAGGTATTATATGGTCTGCATGCCATGCGTTGCCTTCTATTGGTTCCTGCACGAGCTTCTCAAATCTGAACAGAATATGCGACCAAAAAACTCTTTAAATCATATTGTATGGAAATAAATGGATAAACTGGCATGCCACGAAGGATGTAAGGAACAAAGTTAAGGAATTATATTGCATATGAAAAGAAGTAACTTGTTTGTGTTGATCAAAGGAGCAGTAAGTAAAATAAGAAAACGACTAACTGGAATCGCTAAAATATATGTGCACTACCTTCTCAAAAATAAAATAAATGTGCTGTAATAAACCTCCAACAAGAGGCATATCTCCTCCGTCGGAAAAATCATCCATGGAAAACTCAAAGGGGTCATATAATTGCAAAACGAACACTCTCAAAGCCCAGTAATACCAGTTAAATGATACCAATCCAACACCAAATAACTTAGCTACAAATCTATCTAAGTCAGAACCAAATCTATGCAACTTTAGACCTCCTAAGCAGGGGATCTCCTTGTATTACAATAATACAATATTACATACTCCTTAGCTATGGATAAAAAAAGTCAATATAAACAAGAAAGACCACCTCAAAATATTTGCATCCATATGAAGATAAATTTCCTTGATTTATGAAGGCAAGTAATGCACAATTAATTGTCCAAAATGATATTACTCACGTCTTCCTTTTCTGCGCCAACTTTGGAGCAAACTTCTTTATGTACTCCTGTCTTCTAGCAGTGGATAAAGGTTTTATACACTTCACAAGTTTATGACAGTCTAGTTTGCACTTGGTGCATACACCATGTTCTATTTGAAAAAGTTCCTGTACAAAACCATTTTTTCAGTGCATCTTTTTTCTTCTGTCCAGGATATTTTCTCTTAATATAGATGTCATAAGTCAAATTGAAAGATGTGGCAGTGCCCAATCCAGGGGACGTCCAAGATAAAACTGACCTCCCGAAGGGCTCTTTGACTCGTCCGTATCCTGTATTCCTGATAGCAGCTCAAATTACAAAACAGATCTTCAAAATATTCAGGTGTCTTCGCAAACTTTCCACTACATGCAGCAGTCTTTTCAGTAAGTATAATACAATTTAAAAACTACTATCACCTTTAGAAAGTCGCACCTTCAATAGTTAAACTTACTTGCAAGGTTGTTGGCATAGCTTACAGAGAGGTATACTGGTACTGGTCCAAGCTTGAGCATATATTTTTTCTTTCGCAGTTCCACCACATAGAGTGATATTCTTCCAGACAGCATTTTCTGGTAGAGGAAGGCATATATCATTTAAAGGTGTAACTCGCCGGTTACTTCCGCCTTTCAGAAGTCCCTGAAATACATTGCGATGCTTACATCTACATATCATCTGAAAAACAATGCATATGCATAGCACACAACATAAAATGCTGATTTAACTTTAACATCTTGAAATCCCCTTCAAACAAATAAAAATTATCGGGTGATGCATCAACGCCTAGTTCAGCTATAGGGATTAGAGCATATAACTTGTTACTGAAACAACCATGTGATATAAACATAGTCACAAAAGACAACTGGTAGTAAAAATAAAATAATCTTTTGTTTAACTGAACTAGAGGGTATGGTTAAAAGTATTCAAAACTGCAAATTTGCAACGAATGCGGAATGTCACGGAAGAGTACAGAATTTACAATACATACACTTGGACCATGGTTGACACCTTCTTTTAAATAGCAGAATTCAGCACTAAGAGGAAGTTGTAAAGGTTTTCCAATAAGTTTATTCTGCTCGATAGGTCTTAAAGCATTCCACTCTTCAATGAATTTCCTGAAGATAAAAGAATATGCAGGACTTTGCCTTAGAATTTCTGGGCCTCTTTCTTTGCACATGCCAGGAGAAAGTATAATTGATTCTAGTTCCTCTGGACGGAAGTTTTCAAATAATGGTCTGGGTCTCAAATCCTTTCCTGGAATGCAAGCATACAAGTGAACTCTACCAGTATACTTGCTCACCTACAGTATGAAGAAGGAAAAGAAAGTGTTACTGGAAATATGACGCAAAAGTATCATGAATCAATTAATTTATGCTATCAAAAATATAAAGTACCTGAGAGATTAAACTATTCAAAAATAACTTTTTTAGGAGCAAAAGGATGAGCAGGGGGTAAATCATCCATATATATGTTAAGTACAAATATACATGTGTTATAAAAAGAAAATAAAGGTGGGTGACAAGAAACTACAGACACTCCCCCCCCACTCTTGATTCGAAACATGGATGTGTACGATATTCTCAATGTAACATATCTTCCCTCTAAAGGTGGAACTGTCATGTTGTATCCAAATATCCCAAAAAGCACCAAAGGTAGACTGGATGGCTGTCTAGTGTCGCAAATTCATCTCCTCATGTACAAGTCCCAAAAAGACTCGGAATGTGGGTCAACTCCATGTGGTCCATTCACCACCATTAACATAGTTTAAACACATAATAACTGAAAATGACTGGTAGAAATATAAACAAATATTAGTTATGCAAATTAACATATGTTAAACACTTAATAAATCTGAATTCTGAATTAGTTGGAGACGATCGGTGGTGATGACTTTTGCCACGTTGTGGGGGGTATGACTACAGCGGATCCGTACCATTTTCAAGGGGGAGAGGTGTTACATCGAGAATATTGTACACCATGTGTCTTTTTTTATTAGTGAGTGGGGCCTCGAATAGGTTTTTGTATGGGTGTCTGCACCCCCGACCCCGTTTTTTGTCCTTTTTAACCTCCTGTAAATTCTACAGTTTTCAATTTTAATATATATGTGAATGACTACAAAAAGATAGCCATCCTTCTCTTTTTCAAAAAAAGTTTCTGCCAGCATTATGGTTAAATTTCGAAGTCTTACTAGGATCATGTCTTTTTGTAATGCCAACAACATAGAAAGGTGAATTTTACACTTTTGTGTTGATGAATAAGACATGGATGAAGAACCATTAGCAATATTAAAATAAGGGATATAAGGAAAGTGCTACCTATTTAAATAGGTAGCACCGTGAGACCTACCTTATTATCTTGGAATAAAATCAATGATTTGTTTCTAAAATAGAAAATCAATGATTAAGTCTAAAACATAAGTGATGTAGAACAATAATAGCTTATGGACCTTCTACCTATGGTCATTAGTAGTTATGGGCCTTTAGTATAGGCTCTTTTAGTTTAGGCCTTTTGATTAGTTTTTTTTTTATTTTGAGAAGGCCTTTTAATTCGTTTTCATCATTATGTTTCCATATCATAATTATATGGGGTATTTGGAACTCTACATAGACCCCAAAGGTTGTATTAGAATTAATACTTTGATGAATAAAATTCTGGTTTAGTTTATTTCTCTAACACGGATAATTTAGTTTAGGGTTAGGATTAGTTTACATTAATTGGTGTCAGAGAAAATCAACCCTTACAAGGTTGCAATCATGTCCTCTCTCCAAACCCTAATTTCACCGTCAGCCCCCAATCTTTGCTGCACTGCACACTGCTTTAAAGAATGCTGTCCATGCTGTTACAGTAGTTTTGCTGCGATAGTTGCTGCCAATTCAACCTGTGTCGGCTGCTGACTGCTATTGTCAATGCTTGTGCTGCTAATCGCTACTGTTGCTTGCTGCCTCTACCACCTGCTGCTGGCTGCTCACCCTGTTCCATTCCATGCTGGCCTCCCTCTGCTTGCATTGTTGCCTCAATTCCATCCTTCTATGCAAGACAACCGCCATTGCCTCTGTTCTTTTTGTACTCTTGCATCCAGATCTCAGCTATCACTGCTCGCCTTCTGCCAAAATGACACTACAGCTTGCCTTCTTCCCAGCACAAGTGCACGACTGTTGCTGCTCGCCTTCTGCCATGCACCGTTGCCGCCGCTGTTCGCCATCTGCCACACAGCCGCTGCTGATAGCCATATTGCTGCTCACAGATCTAATCACATTGCCACCTCCTGATCCATCCATCACAAGCAGGTCGCCTCACAAGATCATACTAACGCCAGTCTTCACCATTGACTTCTGACATTACCACACCTCCGCCATCCCTCACCAGTCGTGCAGTCACGTTTGCAAAGAATAGAGACCTGCTGCACACCATCTTTCGCAAGGAAGAGGACTATTATTTTTTTATTGTCATCATTACTGTTGATCTCAGACAGTACAAAAGAAGAGAGATCGAAAAAAAGAGAGTGATAAGTTATTTTCCTTCTGGAAAAACAAATTGAACTCTTTTATGCTATGTCGAGCAAGAGTTCCAGTGCTTATGATCCTAATTGTTCCTCCTACTCTAGGTCGCATCATCCTTCCACACTACAAGCCTTCGAGGATCTTAGTAATAAGTATGATGTCCTATGTAGTAAGCTCCAAATCATTGAACGACATCAACCTTATTTTTCAAGTTATCCTTATGGACCTTTATGTCATGCCACTCCCATCATGCTATTGTGCTTATGGGTCATGGTATGTTCCAGGTTTCTATCCCTACTCAGCTCCTTTCGGTTATGCACTTTATCACACAGCTTATCATCCACCTGAGCACCATCCACAGAGCTCTCCATCTAGTTACTCGCATTCACGTGACCATCTACAAAGCTGCTTTTTTGTGTCACCTTCACACAATTCTTTATCTAATTATCTTCCGCATCACACTCCTTCACCTGATCTGCTACAGAACATTAGCTCTTGTTTGGTAGAGGTCGAGATGCCATCCTCCAATGATAATCTTGATTCTCCAACCCCTTTGGTAGTAAAGTCAAATCCTACCATTGGAGTCGAGTTCTTCTCAGCCAGGATGAGTTAATGTAGAACAATAATAGCTTATACGACTTCTGCCTATCGTCATTAGTATTCAATTATGGACCTTTAGTAAGATCTTTTAGTTTAGGCCTTTTGATTAGTTTAATTACTTTTAATACATTTTCATTATTAGGTTTCTATATCATGATTATATGGATTCAACTGAACTGTATATAAACCCCATAAGGTTGTATTTAGAAGTAGTACTTGGATGAATAAAATTAGGCAGTTTTCACAATTTTAATCTCGAAAGATGATTTTTCGTCCAATGATAGTGAAGGCATGTCTTACAGTGCCACCTACTTAAATAGGTAGCACCTTCCTTAAACCCATAAAATAAAATATTCAAAGTGTCACTAATAGTAATAAAGAATGAGAAAAGAACAAACCCAAAGGCTTGAATTTGAAATTATTGTATCGGCGAATAATCAAGAAAATCTAAAATGAAAACAATGGAAATAAGTAATCACTAAAAATCAGTTCTTCGTATTAAGTTCTAATGTTATAAACTCAGCCTTAACTTTTAAATCCTGAGCAAATACAGTATGAATCAATCACAGCACAAGCCCCACAATGCTCATCTTGGAACCCTACACAAGGAGACGTCTCAGCAACATAAGAGATAATATTGTTCAATCACTGTAGGACCAAAACTTCTAGGGCCATAGACTAAGTTTATTTTGGCATTTAACTCTTTTTTCTTGAGCACATAGTGTGTTTCCAAATGAAAAGAAAACCATACAGGTGGATCTTTTTGCTCTCTCCTAATTTAGTTTTGCTATTTGGTTTAAAAGAAAACCACAGCCAAACATATTGATAATGAAGTGTTTTCGGGGGAAAGAAAGGACGACTGGAAAGTCCATCATCCATGTGTCAGAAATTACATGTCAAAACATAGAAATCTGTGTGTAGTATGAATATATATTATATATATATATATATACACAACTTTGATTAGTATTTCTTGATCTGAATGCATAAAAGGACCACAAAATGATAACTTTTATTGATAAAGCTGAAGTTTATCAACATTATAGCAAAGTTCAAGATAGATTATTTAAATGGAACACTACTAGCATTAAGAAAAAAATCAACTATCCTAGTTTCCTTCATCAAAATAAAAGGTTCTTGCCTCAAAACGAAGTGAATCTGCATCACTATTTACTCGGCCACATGCTTTACCCTCATCATTAGTTGTCACTGTAATGTGTACAGCATCATCCTGCATTCATGGATTATGCTACTATTAGAAGGGCATTTTGGTATTCTAACGTGTATGACTACAAAATCCTGTATACTGAAAGAATATAAGCACTCATGCAATAAAAACCTCATAAGCATTGTTTTCCAACAAATCAAATGGTTTGTTGTCATTAACTGGCTTGTAGCTGGAGCCAGCAGTGGATTCTCCAGTTATCCTATCTTTATCATTGGCCTCCAGGTAATCATGCACCAGAGAATCTTCATTAACTTCTGGAACAGGTTCATTGGTCTATAAAATAGTTGCACAAACATTAACCACTAGTAGGCATATAGCCGAAGCCAATAACATCAGAGACGACATGCAGAAGCGCAGAAGATTTTACAAACAAAATTAGGATGTGTTTTATAGTACACAGGCACTGTACCTCAGTAACCATGGAAATACTACTCTCATGCTCCTCCGAAGAGTCATTGTTCATTGCATTACTTTGTGTAGCAGGTCTAGCTGTAATGTTGTCAGTGTACCAGCTTCATTATTTAATGAAATAGTAATTTTTACACTAGAGTTCTCACAAACTGATTTGCCAACAAGTTCATTAATACTGCTACCTGAACATCCATCTTTCAAATTATTGGTAAGATTATCCCGAGAGTTAGCTTCACTTGATAAATTATCATTGTATTCCAGGCTAAGAATAGTGTCAACCTGAGAATTCAATATTATAAAATGTTCAATCAGAAAATCACTGTCGGCTAAATTAAAGACAAACGACAACGTACGTAACTGAGAATTGAAATTTTATTGGAGCACACACAGTCCTAATAATCATGCTCCAATAAACTCAGTACCAAAGAAAACTGTCAAAGGAACATGATGAATAACCTCAAATTCTTTCATGGCATCTTTTTTCCCATTTGTCACGGATGAGACACGGAATAGACTTTTGTTTAAGTGCAGCCAATGTTTCTCATCAGGTGTATCCTGACATCAAATAAAAGATGTATATGTTTTGGACATTAAATTAATAGACTAAACAGTCAGAAGAATATGTTGAAAAGTAAACTACCTTTGCACAGAAGATATATATGTTTACTGCTTTTGTCTGTCCTTGCCTGTGAGCCCTATCCTCAGCCTACACAGAGCAAGAGTTGTATGTAAAATTTGGTAGGTTAAGGGCCTTTAGGCAGCAGCATTTGTCAGGAAAAAATGTTTTCCAGAAATGTTCCCACATTTTCCTGCATTTGATAACTAGGAAAATCTCAAAATATTGTATATAAATTTTGAAAAAAAAAATCGCTCAGGGACAATATCTTTCCCATTTGAGATCGAATTATTTCTTAATGCAAAATTAAATATAATCTTTTTTTACTTTTTTATACAACCGAGCACATAAGGAGTTCTCCAGAAAAAGAATCACAGAACCCATTTAATTTCTTAATACGAAATTAAATATAAAATATTCTTTTAACATTTTTATACATAACCGAGCACATAAGGAGTTCTCCAGAAAAAAAATCACAGAACCCATTTTCCTCCAGATAAATGCAGCCTAATTAGTAAGAAATCATGCAGAAGTAGACTAATCAAACTTCAAAACCATAGGCACTTCAGTTTTTAAGTACATCTCCCAATCTTCTTTTGCCAGAAAACTAAGAATCTTGAGTATAAGGAATAAGGATCCATCTAAAATTCGAAAGGCTCTGCTACTGTGGTTTTAGCAAGTACTGCACTGGAAAAAACCACAAAAATGGCCAAAGAACATCTAGCATGCAATCGGAGAAAAATAACACGGGGTTACCACAGATTCAGCCTTTTGTAGTACTTGAACAATATTATATCTGTTTCATATTGTTTGAGTTACTAGTTCCCCCAAGAATCTATAATGAAATACCACAATTAATTTCTTCCGAATCAGCTCTGAGTAAGAAGAATCACAAAAGCAAAACTGCAAAGCTTAGGATCTTCTTGAAACTGGACATTGATGGCTCCTGCTAAACCAGAAACTGCAAAGCTTAGGATCTTCTCGTTATTGGATTTTCAAGGGCACCATGGGGAGGACAAATCATGAAGAATCATCATGAGTATTAGTAAATGAAACCAGGTGGTAGGTTCTCTATAAAGAATACTAAAGCAAACTATGAAGATCCAAAACTTTAAGTTTGCAAATTTACACACGTCAAAAACAGAAGTCATGATGAACAAATATAAGTGAACTAATAAATCAAACCTGAAGCAATTCTGATGAAGATTTAGGAATCTCCAAAAAAATGACATTTTCAGCTGATGATAAGTCCAGGCCATATCCTCCAACAGTAATTCCAATTATTGCAATTTTGACCTAACAAAGGGCCATAAACCATAAAGTAAATTGGTTTATTCAAAGTGTGAAGGCAGAGTGGACAAATAACAAAGTCAATTTACTGTTAAAATGGATGAAATAAACACCAACGGAAAATTGTAATGGAAGAATAAATAACTCGCCTCCACCAAACATAATTCTTCCATGGAAAATTATACAACGAGAACTCGAGGAAGAAGACATGTCTGGGTAATACAAATACAGACAAAATAAAGCTAAATGACAATGCACCTCTGCCAAGTAGCGAAAATCTTCAAGAGCTTTTTTCCTGTCGATAGCGAGGGTACCACCATCAATGCGTACAAAATTTATCCCCATTTCACAGATTAACTCCTAGAAGGTCACATAAACCAATGCAGTCAAAGAAATGGATCTACTAAGAAATGTGCATCAACAAATCATTTAAATCATATCAGAGTAATACTATAAGAGGGCAAAATACCATTATGAATAGTAATTCTAATACAAATACGAATTCGAGAGTTGACAACATCAAAATATATTAATGGAAACAAAAGAAATGGATATACTAAGAAATATGCACCAATAAATCATTAAACTCATATCAGAGTGAACCATACCCTTACGAATAGGAATTCTAACACAAATAAGAATTTTAGGGTTGACAATGTCATAATATATCAATGTAAGTCTTGACCAATTTGAGAGATCATTTGGTGTAGTTGAAATAACACAGATAGAAATAATCCATGTACCATGTTTTCAATCACAGGTCCTTAGGGCATTCTAACATTATGCCATCTCCTACAAGCAGAACATCGCCCTGGTGGCTACTCCCCTCCACCGCAGAGAAGTTAAATGTCAAGCAGTCGTATTGTGGATTAAAATATCTGACCAGGAAAGTCTAGATGGAGTCATTTGGCACCATCATTGAGACAGTGAAGTGTAACTTGTTAGATAATAATGAAATAAGGGATATCTCTTGTTTTCATGTGTTTTAGTTCTCTTATTTAAACAGAAAGAGATGATGTACAAAGATGTTCAGATGTTTGTTTATGATAACGTCAACCTAGAATCATGCAGGAAATGTTATTATCACTTTGATTACAAAAATTAATCTTGAAACTTTATATAAGCATAGAATTAATTTGCACTAGGTAACAATATTCTTTAATCATTTGACTATGGTTATGACATACTGATGGAGAGGTGAGTTGTTTATAGAACATGCATCAGTTCAATTAGAAGATATGTCATGATTTATTATATAATATCTTTGTTGATATTCAAAGAAAAGACACTAGCAAACAACTAGAATCACCTGTATTCCATCTAGAACCTTTAGATGATGAGCAAAAATTATGGTTTTCTTAGAGTCAAGTCCCATCTGAGTGCTATCTGCATCTTCTGACTCAACAAATGTAAAATGGTTGGAGAACCATTCACGAAATCCAGAAAGCTTTGCGATGCCAATCTCTTGATTCGAAAGCTCTTTTTGTGCTTCTCTATGAGGATTTTCTGAAGGAACACCAATGAGTAACTTGTGACAACAAAAATTGGCATGTCATTGCATCAGAGAAACGGATGACAAATCTTTACTAGATAAAATGCTGACGAACTATGAATGCTCTAATAATCATTACAGACTAGATGATTGAAACTGGTGAAGTGATAAATCATGCTATATAGAAATATGGAAGTAACATGCATGTCAAAAAAATGGAAGAAATGACAAAGGTAGGCAAGAGATTAGTACCATCAATAACATCACCATGCTCCAAACTGTTGTCCTGCTCATCACATTGATCTGTACAATACTCCAAAGATACATGCTTGTCATTGGATGCGATATTGTTACTTGGCCTACATGATGTCTTTGCTAAAAGAATGTCAGATCCCTTCAGCATCATGTGAATGATTTGCCGACGCTTGGGTGGTAGTTGGGTTAACACATGTTCCTTCAAACGTCTATTCTGTGATGAGAAATTTCAGAATGGAACCTAAATATTGTATTGACAGCAACAGACATTACGATGACATTAATTCTTGTGGTATAAATCTTATCACATATTTTTTCAGCAGAGAGCTTCAACATACATATAGGACAAACTCTGATTACCTGCCTACCAATCTCAGCTTCAAAGCACCAGAAGTTAAAGTCTGCCAGTCATGTTTACTAATATCATAGGTTTGTTTTCAAGATTATATGGTTACTCCAGTAGCAATTTCTTGAAGAGCATACCAGAAGAAAAAATTTACCATCTTCATTTTTAGACCAGATTTCTGTGAATCCTTTCCTCCATCAGCTAAATTCCTAGAAGTAGGCAACATTCAAGGAGAAGAATACAAGATTTTATGTGCAGAAACAATCTTCATTGAGTTTTACTAGTTTTTTCATTGAAAAACTGAACTGGGTATCTAGTGGCAATCATTGACATCAACTAAACAGACTTGAAGACAGCTTTGGGCTTTTAGTCACTTGGCTTACTGAAGCATAGGTATTGACCCGAAAAAATCACGAGATTTACTCATTTTTGAGGGGATATTTGAACCTGAGTACTTTCTTAATTGCCAATTTGAAAGAAAAATGAAAAGGTTTCAACTCACTTCTTCTACACCATTACTATAACCAAAAACCATACAGAAAAATAAATTACAGATTAAACTATAACAATTGTAACTCTAAAAAAACCCAGAACAAATGTAGCTTGCTGAAGAACGAACCATGATGGTTTGCCTAAGCAATATGTTCAATTCTCCCAACCGGATGCCCTTTGAGAAGTCCTGCATGACATCAAATTAATTCTCCCAAAAAAAATATAGTTAATGCATAGGCAACACTAAAGAAAATAGTAAATACTGCAAAAAGAAAAACTGATCACAACTAAGCAATAATATACATACATATGTTAGTATGATAGATAACACAAAGATATGTTCTAAAGTATGATCACAACTAAGCAAAAATATACATACATGTGTTAGTATGATAGATAACAGAGAGATGGATGCTCTAAAGTAAATTAGGTAGCATCGCCTCTTCATACTTCCATTATATAATTGGATATGCTTTAAGATGTTTGTATGCATCTCAAAGTTTTCCCAAATAGTTCATTTATTTTAGAAAATTTCGGTGGTATTTGATCCCAACCTTTCCTTCAGACTTCAATGAAGTTGAAATTGATCGGGGCAGATTGCATGTTTGAAAGATTGATGAAACATGGATAGAGTATCATCTCCGACATCTGCATGGGTATGCTACTGCATGGTTGGATTGCTCTCGCCCGATTCTCTAAAACTTGCTGTTGTGCTGTTGCTCTAGTATTTCTTGCCTTAAAGTGACATCGGGGGGTAAGGGACTCGTGTGGAATGCCTAATAGCGAAATATCTTCTTTTTCAGAGGGGAACGGATGACTAGAAGTTAACAGTCATTCCATCCCAGTTTAATAAAGCTACATGTAAGCATAAAAAAATTGACAGCATTTACAACCTATTCTTCTTGATCCATGAAACAGTTAATTGAGAAGACAAGTTTGCAGTTTTTGTTATATCTTGGGGGTCATATTTGATAGAATCAGAATAGCCCAGTAAACTCGTCAATAAATATGATTTTACCATCGAAAACAGAATAGCACAGTAAAGCTTGGGCAGCTTTCATCCTTCCCAATTTGATAGCAAAAACAATGGTAAGGATTAAAGTATTTCGATTAAGTTAATAGACTCAATATGCAAGGTCATCATATCTGAAATAACACCAAAAATGAAGAGAAGGAACATCGAAGATCAGAGTAGTTCATTCGACATAAACACCTTAAAAGTCACTCCTTTAGGGCCATGAATAGTTTTCATCGAGCAATACTGTTTTGCATACTCATACTTGTTCTTTCCCAGCAACCCAGGCCTAACAGAACAAGAAAAGGTCATAACTCAGAGGGAAAAAAGCAGAAGTATGTCATACAACTAAGAATTAGAGCTATCTTAGGAACCTTCTAGAATTGGACAGCAAAAAATCATCAACATACAGATACTAAAATATTTTTTCAGGGACTAAAAGTTACTCACCATAACATATCAACCTGATGGTAAATGTCATACGGTCTACGAACACCTAGCAAGACAAAGTAAGTCACTCTAAACTTTTGTAAAATTGTAAGTACCACAACTGACATATGATTAACTTAATGAAATGACTAGAATGAAACAAAATGCAACTGTGAACACAAGTGATGTATAGGAAGAGAATGTAATTTCATGTTCTGCATCTGAACATGCAAGTAAACCATTCATGACTCAGGTAATCGAATGCAAGAAAAAAATCAATTTAACATCTTGAAAAGCATAACTAAAAGTGTCCTTTTCATCAAGGTAGTTTTCAGCATGTGCAAATGAAAGGACTTCTAACGACAGTGGTAAGTACTTCAGATCATTCATCATATTTAAAATCATTGTTAATTTTCTATTGATGCAGTTATGACATTTCAATTGGGCTTCTATATACAGGCATGTAAAAAAGAAACAGCAAATTTAAGTCTAGTAATTTCAGTAATAATTGACGAATTAGAAGGAATAGGGTAATAATAAACAAACATAACCTAACAACATTAACGAGGTTTCTTCCTACATTGACACATACAACATCTGCTTTGACAACAGAAGGTAGGACTAATAGTTCAGATAATGAATTATTACCAAACTACAACTTCCAACAAGTTCTTAGAATGCTAAATCAAAGACCAATCAGCCTAGGTTCATCAAACTTATTAGGCAATGACAACAAGTTACTACACCAATATTAACATTGAAAAACATGATAGTTATATGCAACCTTGAAAAAGAAGGTGTCCCAGAGAGTAGAATGATGCGCTTGATTTTTGTTGCCATTTCAAGCATAGCTCTTGTCTGCAAGTAAGCATGTCCATCAGAAAACAAACAACATTAAGCTTAATATTTTAATATCTATGAGAAATTACAAGTGGCAAAGAGGTTAGATGTAAGTAGAACAACATTAAACTTAGAAAAAAGTTCGTCTTTGTCAGATCTGATGCCATAAAGTAAGAAAATCCTTGAGAGATTAATGAATACTCACAACAAAGTTACATTATCACATACAAGGCTGACCCAATAGCAGTAAATCCTTATGGATTTGCAAGTAAGACCAACCAGGGAATCATAAAGTGCGCAATTTCTTAGAATAAATAGACTTCACTGATTATTAACCAGTTTATTGAACAATTTGCATGTTAATATCAAATCTGGTTTAGAAATAGTAAGCTATGGTATAGAAACAACAACAACAACAACAACAACAACAAAGCCTTATCCCACTAGGTGGGGTCGGCTACATGGATCATACGACGTCATTGCGCTCTATCAGTAACCAAATTTTTAGGTATATTATTCGCTAATAGATCTCGTTCTATTAGCTCGCCAAGTGTTCGCTTTGGTCTCCCTCTCCCTCTTTTAATCGGACTCCAGATTGTTTGCTCTACCCTCCTTACTGGTGTATTTAATGGTCTTCTCTGAACATGACCAAACCACCTCAAATGATTCTCTACCATCTTTTCGCTAAT
>LTAE01000157.1:0-14117 GCA_001647135.1 Pontederia paniculata | reverse complement strand
GCAATAATACCAACACCATTTCTTCCGTTTACCTTACTCGTATACCAAAGTTTGGAACCGTTGACATTGATCACTTTACTTCCCTCTCCAGCCCACCTAGTTTCTTGTAAGCACAATATATTAATCTTACGCTTACTCATTACTTGTGCTACCTCAAAACACTTTCCATTTAGCGTCCCAATATTCCAAGAGCCTAATCTGATCTTACTCTCATGGACTAGCTTCTTCAGCCGCCTCCGTCCATTAGAGTGCGGTAGCCTTTGCTCATTTAACACAACATTCAGGCGAGGATGCAGCGGCTCTTGCTCTCTTATCATTGTACTCGAGCCATACAGCGCGTTATTTACGGGTAACGACCTAGCATTCGCGCAATGTATAAATTGATCCATGTTCATGAGATTCGACGAGGTTTTACGTTGGCTATCGAGGCCTAACACAACTCTCCTTTATCCGAGCTTGGGACCGGCTATAAACATAGGCGGGTATAGAAACTGTAAATAAAAATTTGATGCAGAAATTCATTTGTTGATCACTCATATTTCAAATCAGAAAGGAAGAAACTAAATTGCATGCTTTATCGAACAAAACAATCTGATCAAAATCAGAGGTTAAAAAAGAAGGTAAACAACGTAGCACAAATTTTATGGAATCAACCAATCCAATGAACATTGGTAATTGAAATGGTGGGGAACAATTGTGAATTGATTACCAGTTGCGAAATGTGAAAAAGCCAAGACCAACCAAAGGCACACCAATAGGTGCTCAAATGGATCAGGCCTTCCTTTTTCCACAATATGTAATTGTTTTTCATCTTATTGAAATTTGAAAGTCTCATTTTTTTATGTTTCTCATTGTTGTATAGGCTTACAAGTAGTATTCAGAACCCAACTAGTTTGTTCACCATTAAATGATTCATAAGAATTACTAGTTCTACTTACCACACTTTGATTTTCTTCACTACATTTCTTTTATTACAATCTTTTACTGATCATTCCATCTTTAAATTGAACTGCATACTCACAGCTGACTTTTGGATGATCTTTATAACTTTGGACCTGGTTTGATTGTCTGAACACTTCCAGTTTTGTTTTTTGGTATCTTATTTTTCTTCTCCTCTAACTGATTTTCTACTGTCAAAACTTTGAGCTTACTACTATGACTTTCCTTGGTCCTTACTAATAGCACTATATCTGAAGGAGGAGAACAGTTGAAAGGTAGACTCAAGAAAAAAGTGCCACCTCAAAATGAAAAGTCTAACAAAATACAGCATGCAATAACTATGCAACAGAATTAAACAATAATGCCTTTTTAAGAAAAACTAATGGTCATCTAGCTTATGTATTCATTGAACAAGAAAACACAGAATACCAAACCCCATAGCCAGAGAGGATAGTGACAAAAATTTGCAACATAAGAGAAAGACAATCAAGAAAAAAGAAATGGAAGATCCCACAGTCAGCTGATGTCCAGTTACATGATAGTAGTTTCAAGATGACGATTAGACACATATTACACATGACTTCAATAAAAAATACCTCAGCTGATTCTGATTGCTTCTTTGTGCATCGTATATTATGTGATTCATCAACAATCATAAGAGCCCAGTTTCGCCCTATCATACTGTCTCGCAGACGTTTCAACATTGTATAAGAAATAACAACAACCTTAGGAAGTCTCTCCAGGTAGTCAATATTATTTTGCCGACCAAATACTGGAAAATATGATAGGAATGTCTATAAGTATCACAAAAAGAAATAATCAAACACTTTTTAGTTTATAGGTTTTGGATCTACTTTGTAGTGAAGTACCAAAGAAATATGCATCCATAGTTGAATTAAAGCTGCAAGAAATTATTAAACACACGAGTTTTAATTTCCAAAATTAAAGGCAATGCTCTGAAAAACATAATATAGGAGATCAAAGGCCATGCAATATTAGTTATCTCTGTTTTAATGTAAAATAATTCATCAAATTTTGAATTATTTTTGTCTCAGTTCTATCACAAACTTTTATTTTGAACCAAAAAATACCAAATTTCATTTCTGGGACCCAACCTATCATATGTTAATTTTACTATGACACTCTCACATGGACATGAGTATCGACATGAAACTGCTGCAAACCGAAAGAGAATAAAAATGTGAGAACAAGATATTACAATAATGTTGATGCGTTTATGTTGCGTGTGTATTGCATATATGATAAGTAACATCAGCAGAAGAAAAGTTTTTGGATAGAAAAACTAATATATGATAACATGAAAAATGAAAATGTATGACCTTGGATATTAAAAATTCTATCATAGACTTAATTTATAAAATAATAAAAAACTGATAACTTCCAACACTTTTACCCTTAATGTTCTTTACATTTTTCGAAAAGTTGCTGTTAATGTTTTAATTCAACACTTTCTCATGTGCAAATTGAATGTGCCTGCTCTACAACTTTACATAAAACGAGTAACTACATTTGTGATATGAGATCACTGTCTTTTGCATTATATGGCTCAAGTGTCACATAACTTTAATGGATAGTTCAACTCATGAGATCACAAGAGAATAACAATTGCATAAGCCAACTGGACATAAGATAGTAACATCTAATCCAAGTAACATGATTTTTTTAGAAAGGCAAAAAATAAAGGAATCAAAAGGTTTATTTTCAAAATCAATACTAAAGTTATTGGTCGCAATTTTTTATGCCAGCCACTTCTTTTCAAGTATTACCAAGATGGATGTCCTTTGGTTGAAGTGTGGGAAGCCAGTGCTCCAGTTCCTCCGCCCATGAATATCGCAAGACAGCTGGACAGACAACTAGTATAGGGCCTTCCTCATGGAAGCAACATGCGATTGAAATTGCCTGAAAAGAAATGTAAACAAGTAAGAAATCTAATTTAAAAGGAAATGGAATGTTCTTAAAGTCAACATAAGGCAACTATGGTAAGTTCAGTTGAGAAAGATGGTGGAAGATGGCTGTATAGAAATACCAATCTGCATTATAAATCAAAAGTACTAACCAATACCTCTTCAGTTTGAAGATCAATGAACTTAAAAGATTTTTAGAGGTAAACATTAAAGTTGACTCAAAATTATACCTTTCTTCTTCCACCGAGTTCCCAGCTAGAAGTTATTTTTTGGGAGCTAGAAAGGATGACAGCCTTTATGTGGCCTCCTATTTTATTAAGATCGGATGTTGTAGTATAACTTTCGGGTAGAAATTTACAACTGGAACTAGCAATGCAGTGCCCACTCCCTAATAATAGATCTCGCAGACCGAATGACAGTGTCCACATACCATCCAAGCTAGAAGTTTTATTGTGTGGTGTAAGATAGTATTGAACAGGAACTGTTTGCAATATGCATCCATCAAGGCCAGAACACTACCCAAAGAGAACCATGCATTGGATATATACTGATTTAACAGAAAAGGGAATTTAGTAATGGTCAATTTTACATACCTTAATTTTGGACAAGGCACCCATGACCCATCACATCATGACAAGATATGGGGTAGGGATATGGTACTAGCTACTTCCTTTTCCATGTAAATAGTATGATTATCAGAGAAAAGAAAACCACAATCATAACCATATTCAACAGCAGGTTAGTGTAACATAAGTTATATACTACACAATCCGCAATTTTCTGCTAAATGAACTTGAATCATACTCCCAACTCCTAAAGAAGACAATAAAGTGACCTAAGAATCTAGACGGAACAGTGTTATCAGAAGCAGTAGGACTTTATTGTGCCTTCGGATTCTAGGTTTGAGATGTAGTAGCAGTCACATTCTTCCTAGAGAGAACTTTGATGCAAAGATCATAGTTTGATGTACCATAATGGATGTTGATAGAATTAATGAAAGAAACTACTGACTAAATTAATCAAATTTCCTGACATTTCGCACCAAAGGATCCTTTACTCCCTTTTTAATTGATGATTTAAGAATGAAACAGTTGCAAATCCTAATGGAGGAAAGAACAATAGCCAAAGACGCAACACTAAATAGGATATGACTCATTAAATTCATCATCTTGGAAACACTGTGCAGCCTTGACGAAGGTCAATTTGCATTCACTTTGATATCAAATTCAGATCCACACTTTACCTGAAAAAAAAATTACGTTCCAAGCAAATGAAACGCAAATCTATAAGCACGAATTATAGCAACCTTCAGAAAAAGTATACACTGAGGATGGTTACTATTTTTACAATTCTTAAGTAGATACCTCAATTTTCAAACACTGCAGATGATAACATTTTCCATCAGCCATGTAATCCTAAAGTAAACTAAAACAAGAAGCATATATAGACAAGAGAAACAGGAAGAAAAAGAGGATATTCATGACATTCTCACAACACAATCGCTAGATTTCGATCACAAATATAGTAGCATAATTTAAAATGCTGCAAATATTAAATCTCTGAAGTAACTTATCTGTTGCATGATCTCACCTGTATGGTCTTCCCTAATCCCATTTCATCTGCAATGAGACAACGTCCGCCCCTTCGAAGCCCAAACCGAACACCTTCAATTTGGAACGGAAGAAGCACATCCCTTAGGGATCTAGGCAGTTTCCTCATAAGCTCATCAACTTGCTCATCAGAATAATGCCCTTCAATACAAGGTACCCAATGGCTGCCGAAACACCGCGAAAACTTTTCCACAACCAAGCGTGTAGTATAAGGAACTTCTTGCAGTTCGACCATCCCCAACTTCTTTAAGCATCTCAAAGTCGCCTCATAATCCACCAGCTTGAAGACAGAAGTCCGGCGACCCCATTGGCTTATCGTTGGGCAAAAGGGCACAACCTAACAATCATATACAGAATTGCAACTACCGTATGTTATAACCATGACATAAATTCAGAAAAGATTTCACTCTTTCTTATTCTGTTTTTTTTTTCAAGAAAAGAGAAAGGTTAACTTTACAATCGCCCATCAGGCTACGTAAAAACAAGAACAAGATTCAAGAAAAAAAATAGAAAATTCATATTAAACAGTAAAAGTCGACGTCGAGCAAGTCGAAAAAGGGAAATTTTCCATGTTCACGAAACCTCTGCTGCCAAAGGTAGGGGAAAAGTTGGGTGCAAACCGAAGCGACGCATTCTTCGATGATGGAGAGGCATTCATTCTCGCCAGGGAATGGAGAGCCCTGCAGAGGCTCGGGCGTGATAGAGAATTCGTCGGGGGAGCAAATCTCGAGCACGGCGCGGAACGGGGAAGACAGCCGCGGCGGGGGCGGCAAGTCCAGTCTCGGAGCCTTCGGAGGCGGATGGGCGGAGGACGAAGGGGCGTTACGGCACTTGGCGAGCCTCCAGGACTCCACGTCCGGCAACTCCGCCGCGCGCTTTCGCTTCTCGAGGGCGGCTATGCGGTTTGACTCCGCCCTCCGACGCTGCTCCTCGGTGACCTCCATCGTCTATGGCAAGGAGATCAAAAGTAGCAATTGGGAATTCTCCGTCGAATCGGGCGTGTTGAGAGATTACATTGGGGACTTCGATCGAACATCTTGGGGGCGTGAAACAACGAAGGCGTTTCGAAATTGGATGGAACAAAAAGGAGCGGGGATGCAGTGGGATGATCGAGCCCGCGAGATATCTTGACCGTCCGATTTATATCACTTGTTTCTGTTGCTTGTTGACTGTCCGATTTAAGTAAATGTTTCTTTTTTCTCGTATTTAATAAGTAAGAGGCGTAGTTCGCCAATTTTCGAATGCTTAAAATATTATTCATATTTTGAAAGACTTTGCAATTTTCTTTTCCTTTTTTTATCTTCTCTTTCATGTGATATATATTAAATATAGTTGGTTTTTCAAAAACTAACGGTGAAATATCATTTATTTTCTAAATTTTTTTCCAAGAAATTATTTCCCCAAAATCTAAATTATTAATATGATATATTATATATACGACATTATTATGAACGGCTTTGGCGTTCATGAAGACCAGAAGTTGGAAATAATTAAGAGAAAATTACAATATTCTCCATTTTTTAAAATAATTAGAGTAAGCTAATTTAACAAAAGATTAAATGAGGGTGTAAATCATAACTTGATTTATACCTGTGATTCGATAATTCAGATTAAATTTTAATAATTTCTTTTGACCATTTAAGAAAATAAATTAGGTGGACTATTGGATCTCCTAACTTATATGTATAAATTAAATTATGATTTATGCTCCCATTAATAGTAAATCATTTTTAATATAAAAAAATAAAGGTACAAAGTAACAATTTAATTTGTGTTTGACGTAGGAGAAATAGAGGAGAAAAATCACATTTTTTTCATCAATTCAAAACGTATGTTCTATAGATCAAAATTCATTAATTTGCTATCAGACGGCAAATATAAAAAAAGAATGAGAAAAGAATATTTTGTTACTTTTAGTCGAACAATGAAGCAAACACACACAAAAATAATTCAACTTCGATTAATTCTCGTTTCGTAGATGATCAGTTAATGGGCATCTTCACAGCTACAAATATATCTGATCACTTTAGTGCTTGAGGAGATGTTTGGTAGAGTTTGCAATCAGGCTCAGACAACACATCAGGGGGATTAAATGTAATGGTCGAAATTTTTGCCACTTACTTCCTCCAGATTTTTCAGACATAGACAGCCAAATGGAGTTCATCCTGTGGGATCAAGAACCACAATTTCAGGTGATGGCCCTGATCTTTCTGTCTTAACATGGTTCCAAATACTAATCCTTATGCAGTAATACGTTGCAGAATGATGCACAGATAGTAAGGTGAAGGCATGTTTATGAGGAAAGCATAACTCAAAACAGCTTCCATTCCAAAAAAAAGAAATGGAAACAGTTCAGATCTGTACAGAAATATTAGAAAGCACAAAATAATGGGGGCAAGACATGCTATCATCATGTTCCTTCCAGAGTAAATTCCATGGGGCAAGGTTCTACACAAAGGGGAAGCTTCCTTCTCACTCCCTGTTCCAACCAGATAGTTCAAATGTGCAGATACCATTATTCTTTGACAGAGAATTGGAGGGCCACAAAGTAACAGATATGTCAATGCACTAGCAAACAGAAGATGAGGAAAGCATATTATACATGTCAAAGCATGTGCTGTCATCTACATAATCATCGTAGACAGCATAAGAGAATAATTCCGAACCTGAGCATAATGCAAGGAAGGGCTACCTTCATTTAGTGCCAAAACACTGAAATTGTGCAACAGAGAAGTGCATCAAGTCCCTCAAACAGCAGGTCAAGACCTTGCCTGCTTTGTGCTTAGACTTCTTTACACCTAACCTTGGCTATATTACCAATCCACACACTAGGGAAGAAAGAACGAAAACTCGTATAGAGCCCTCTTTGCAACAGAAATCTATGATTAACTTCCAGGTGTCTCTAAAGACGAATTACAAGACACCACCAAATTGATCAACCTGGTTGAACAAGGTATGCCACAGAAACTATTCTTGACATCCATTTTTTTTATTTTTCTAATGAGGATTAGGATGTTCTGTCACCATGTATCTTCCTTTGTGTGACCTAAGTTCCTCTTGTTTACTCAAAAGGAAACTTGCATCCTTCAAAAAAAAATTTACAAGCTACACAAACATAAGTGCAATCTTAGGTTTTTATCAGTTTGGATTAATGGCTTCTTTGAGGTTTTTGCATCAACAGTTCAGCAGTCTTTCAATAAGTTAACAGAAACTCGTTATATGATATTAAAATCCATGTTTTTTTCTAGAACCATATCCAATGTTTTACATATTTATTCATTACTTTTGCATGTCTTTTTTTCCCTTTTATCTCTCAATAATGGAGAACACTAGGACTAAAACTTAGTGAAGATTATGAGTTAAACTCAACTTTTATATTATACACATCTATATCAGGAAAAGATCATTGCAATGCTCTAACATGAAGAAAATCAAGTTAAATTAGACTTAGCAAGGACTAAAAATATAATCACATTCTTGATATAACTGACAAAATACAAATTTAAACTAAATAACAGCATGTTTATGCTTATAGAGATTGGAAATTCAGGCCTATGTGATTACACACTAATTAAAGAAACCTATAGAATGATCCCTCTGTCATTCTACCTACTTTTCCTTTGCCACTAACAAGAAGACCCAAGATTCACAGCTGTAACAGACAAAAAAATTGGATCCCCTGAGCTTTGGCATCCTGTCAAGAAAAAGAACAAGAGCAAAATAAAAAAGTGCATACTGGAAGGTATTAAAAAAAACTAGATAGCCTTCAAAAGGGTCAAGAATTCAACCTTAGACATCAATGTGAAAGAATTTGCATTAAAAAAGTTTATAGACATAAGGACCAATAAAATAATATAATTCCCTTACTGAATTAAATTTAAGATTTTTCATGCACCAAAGAAACCTATTAAATTAACAACATATCTTATTAGTAAATCCTAGCAGGTATCAAACTTTTCCCTGACAGCATTTCAAAATTTCATTTGCACATTCAGTAACTTCCAGCAGAAATTTTGATGATATATCCATGAATCATAGGATATGACAGTTTCATATAACAAAACTTTAAAGATTGACAAATTCTTGCATCGGCAAAAGAATTACCTGACTCCAACTTTATAACTACTCGAATTCAGATGCTTCTTCAGAATCAGATACAGGTAGGAGAGAACATATGCCAAGCAAATGACCATTGAGGCATACGTAACACTCGATGCTATTATCATAGGCATCCAATCTGATACAGGCATTCTTTGGTATCATCTTTGCCTGTAGCATATTCCACAACTTTGCCTTGCAATATGGACAAACTTCTGTAGGATGGAGTTTTGCCTGTCTATCAATTAACAATTTCCTAACCCTTGAAACTGAAAATGATTTGAAGACACCACGGAAGAAGCCCACATCACCGTCTTCACCCTGATCAAGATGCTCACAGGGGTCTGAAACATATAGAACATCTGTTCTGCAGTGTGGAATAAGAAAGCTTTTTCCTGAACTCCTAGAGAACCGAGTCCTATAAACAAAGTGACCAGGCACATGAATGCTATCAAACAGACCACCCGCGCTGCACCCTGAACAATATACAAGAAGCTTTCCTAGAGCTTTCCAGTTTCCATCAACATTGTGGCTCCCACTCGATTGCATATCCAGCATCATTTTCGGTGCCCTTGTTCGACAGAACTCCTTCCACAAGACCCGCTTGGCTATCTCGTCAAACCATTTGCAAACACAGGACAATACAGCAATCAATCTGGGATTCCAGTTTAGATGCTGAAACACGAGAAAGATGGCATCCTCACTCAGATGGCCTTTAATGCATAAGCATGAAGATGAATGTGTGCAACGATATTGCTTTGCAACCAACATTCTGATCACATGCGAGCAGAAACATACACACAAGGCTTATGATCAGGGATGAATGAGTGATTTTCGCTGATTGAACAGATCGTTAAAGTTCTGCAAAAAAAAAGCAGTTCCTAATAGGTCATTTTCTTATTTGTACTAAAGGAAAGTGATAAATCATCTGTTAGAGTTGAAAGATTCATTTTATGCAAATAAAAAACTTTAAAGAAATTGAGAATACTGAAACTAAAATCCATATAACCATGTGAAACCATGGTCCACGAAACAACATTCGCATGTTCAAATTTATGGTTTGATTCAACATTCAAAAGTAATGTGGATGTAAATGTAAATGTAAAATGATTAAAACATGAAAGACAAATCTATCATTTGATCTTGCAGGAAATAAACTAAAAAAGAACTAGCATCTTCTCCTATGGCAAACCTCATCTTGAATTGATTGATATTACGTCACTCATGTAACTTAACACACGTGCAGATGGAAAACTGGATACGCAGGTCAGTGATCCATCTAACTCAAATGTCTATTTTTTTTCCTTTTGAAGGCTAAATGTTTTATATTTTAACGTAAAGCAGACACCAATTTTGTTGTAACACTCTTGCGCAAAGTTTAACCACAGCCGAGAGACAGGTTTATCTCTCGACATTACAGAAACAAAGTTCGTTACTTTGCCAACTCTAGGGAATGGCCTTCCAATCCCTTCACAAAATGACTCGAAATTTCCTAATCCCTAGCTAATTCCACAATGCACGAGTACATTCCCACCTCTAAATTAATTCCCAAGCTATATCTCTGAAATCACAATCGGAAACCCTAGATAAAACGATCAGAGTCCTAATCTTCTACAGAAGGAAAGGCCAGAAAAGGTCCAAAACCCCATGAAAATTCGTAAAAATTGTCTCCAAAAAACAATTGTTTTTGTAGAATCCTATCGGACATGGGAAAAAGCTCTTACCTGAAACGTGAAATCTCTCTTTTTCCCCTATTCCTCTTCGATTAGAAGAGAAAAAGAAAAAAAGAGAAGGAGAGGAAGCGCTTCCATATTTTTTTTGAGCTCCAGAAGAGCTGAGAAGAGGGGGATCACACAGCACGCATGGGGACAGAATGGTCAGCAAAGCAAGAAAAGACCCTCTAAAATCCATAAAATTACGATAATAACTCAAATCCGCCCCTGAGATATATGGACTTTCAGGAGGGTAAAATGGACCAACAGGAGAATCGGACGCTGGTGCGCAGATATCAATTGGTCTTCGGCGAAGAAAAAGAGAGAAGAATTAATATCAAAAGGCTGTTAAGTTATGTCGGCAGTATAAGATAACATTTGTTTAACCAGGGGCGGAACACGTGTCTCCTGGTGAACAGCGTACAGCGCTTTAGCCCCAAGGGATCCATTAGAAATTTAGAATACTAACTAAGATGCCCACTTGGAGATTTTTAATTGGTTTCTTCATGTGAATTCTGTAGTGCTTCGCATGATGAAGCAAATGTTTTATATTAACATTGTTGCTCGTATGATACGTTTCACTGATATGTGACGTTCTTGTCGACTGTGGATAGCAAAGCTCAAATGAAGAAAAAATAACATTTTTTAATTGATCAAATTCTAGAAAAGAGAGTTTTGAATATTTTTTTCGACGAAGATTCATTAGTATTTGACTATTTAATATTTAAATATAAATAATAAAAATATAATTTTAATTAAGATGATATTTTTAAAATTTAAACTCAAAATTATTAATCATTTATTCTCTCATAACACAATCTCATTAATTAATTTTGTCAAATTCTCTTTTAAAAATAGACTATTCAATTCCCTCCGACTTTCATGCAATATGCAGGAAAATATATTTTTATTATATTGTTTACGTGCAGTCAAAATAAATAAATAAATTACGTTTAAAGAACAATCTTTTAAAATAAATGTGGTCGAAAAGACAAATGCAATGCATTGAAGATATAAATTATGATTCATCGTCAAAGTCTTCAGTAGGAAGACTTCAATTTAGTGCATTTTTGTTTTAGTTATTCAGTAATTTATATCATTATTTAAATACATTATTACTTATTAAATTATTAGTAATATCATACTATAATATTTAAAAATATTAAAATAGTTTTTAAAACATGTTAATGTAAATCAACAAAATAAAAAATAAAAAATAGTGAGCACAAATAAAGAGGAGTTTAGATTATTAGACGTCGTTAGTACTTCAAAAAAATTGATAAGATGAAGTTAAACAATATTATTTTCATGTGAAATAGAAAAAAATGAGATTCTAACTATAATTTTGTTACAAATATATTTCACTTATTGATAATTTAAATAGACATAGTATATGAATTGTCAGTATAATAATTTAGATTATTAGAAAAGTCAAATTTACCGATAATATATTATGAATCTAATGGATAATATATGGATTCAAAAAACTTTAAGTGAAATAAGTTAACGTTTCTCATAACTGTTAAACCAAGTTGAATAGGAGATGTAAGTAAATTGAGCGTGACATATATCTACATTCATAAGATTACGAAGTGTACCTTATAATAAAGTTTAATTCGTTTGTAAACCTAAGTTACAAATATAATGCATGTGCGTATTAGTATTTTTGCACTAGTGTTCTAGTCCAAGTAAAACGACTTTTTTTTTCTCTTTTTCCTTCAATCTCTTTTGTATGAAACCTTTTTAAATAAAATGATTAAGTGATCTATGAAAAAGCCTATGTTAATTTTAATATTCAAAACTTAGACTAGTTAACTTAAATCACTATCATTTTGATTTTTTTTAGAATTTAAAATATTACAGTGATTGACTGCTTGGTGGCTCACTCTGAAGAGACTTGCGCACCCAACCAGGTGTTCAAAATTAAGCATTTTGAGGTGTTCAAAATTAAGCATTTTGAGGTGTTCAAAATTCAAAGTTCAGAATTCAGAGGATATGTTCTTCCTTCCTAATCGAAGCTCAGAATAAAATTGTGATTTATTTTATCCAATTTTACAATATAGTTTATAAGATAGATCTTTTAAAAAAAGTCATAATTTTTGTCTGATCGCCAATTTTAAAATTCTCTTATTATTTTATCCTAAATAAATCTCAATTTTAATAATTTTGATCTTCAAATCTTATTTTCGATGTAAATAATCTATCTTAAACCTTTAGGCCATGTTTGGTATGAGATTAAAGGTAAGAATAAGGCCTTAACCCCATGCATCTTACCAAATAAGAGAGGAATAGGATTAAGAAAAAAACAAAGAGGAGACAAGCCATTAATGTTGTCTCCTATTTTAGAAACGGTAAAAGCAGGATTAGCTGCTCTTTTTTTTTTTAAATACTTAAAAATGAAATTTTAACTAAAATTTTAGATTAATTATCTATGTTTAATAAAATATTAACTATTTATTATATATTTTAAACATATAATTAAGATAATTTTATATTTATTATTTATTATTTTCATATTATTTAATTTATCTAACATTGAGTTAGTAATTATAATAATAATTAATTGCATATCATATTAACATTATATATATTAATATAATTATATATTTATAGAAAAAGTGTAAAAGTAATAAATAATATATATTATATTTATAAAATAGTATTTTTATAATTATTTTAATAAAATACATTAATTTAATATTTTTTATTCTTGTTTCAACCAAACACCTATCTAAAACTCCTTAATCCTTAGAATAAGAATTGTACAAGAATATTTTTAATCTAATTCACACTATTCTTAATTCAAGAATATTAAATTTCCCAATCAAAACGGGGCTTATGGTTCTATTTTGAGTATCTATCCACATCCATATCTGACCCACTTGACTAGTTCGGAAGTGACATCCCAAGTTGGATGGTGGATGACAAAACTGTGTCTTGCTCTGAAACGGATGCCATTTGTCGGGTATAAAACTGAGGAGCAAATGATCAGTCATCTCACTATGGGACTGCAGCTTTTTGTTTCAGATATTACCTTATTTTGGCTTTAATTATCTTTTGTTTTGTTTTTTTTTACAATCAGATTCTTCATTTTGGTTTTGTTTGGAAAAGTTGGATGGATAGGAATTGAGTGGTAAACACAGCTTCACAATTTCATTACAAACTATTGTTGGAGGCCTGGCTACAGTACATGTTGGCATGGTGGCTACCTACCGGCACTCTTCACTGACATAGTGACATGGAATCTTTAAGAACTTCAAATTTTCAGTTGCTATCAATGTATATGGAGACCTAGATTTGTTTGAATCACGGAGGCTAATTTTTTAAAGATATCAAACATGAATATAAAATATTGTTTAAGCAAAAATAAGATGCTTCTGACTTGCACTAGTCAGTCGGTAAAATTTTCAAAAACTTTGCATAAGAGCAAGACGAGGACTCCACTTCTCTTGTTGTTTCTGACCTGATATATATCAACCAGTTTACATGGCAATCTTGTGGCAGATTGTGAGTAAACCTGTAACACCCCCGATTCATTCAAGATATTGTTCGCTTTGGGCCCATATGGCCCGCACGAATTTAAAACGCGTCTTGAATGATAAGGAATGATGCTACATATAAGCCCATGACCACCTCAGTGTTTTGTCCATGTGGGATTAACTTTCATTCTCATCATTATCTGGTGATCATCTGGGGCCTTACAATCTTCCCCCTTGGGGGCTCAACGTCCTCGTTGAGTCGACCCACATGGTTCAAGTGAGCACGCGAGGTTGGCTCTGATACCTTCTGTAACACCCCTTATTCATTCAAGATATTGTTCGCTTTGGGCCCAT
>LTAE01000156.1:10891-122668 GCA_001647135.1 Pontederia paniculata | reverse complement strand
AGAGAGAGAGAGAGAGAGAGAGAGAGAGACTCACCGGAGAGTCGTCGAGATCGCCCACTAGCGACCTAAGGCACGGAGGAGGGAACAAGTTAGGGGAGGATGAAAAGCAAGGGGTACGCCGTAGGGGAGAGAAATATAAAGAAGAGAGAGACTCACCGCGGAGCCGTCGAGATTGCCACTAACGACCTAGGGCACGGAGGAGGGAACAAGTTAGGGAAGATGAAACGCAAGGGGCATGCCACAAGAGAGAGAGAATGAGGGAGGGAGAGAGAGGGAGAGGATTGAGAGAGATTCTTACCGGACTTGTAGAAGACAACTAGAGGGTGTAGAAGACACCTTTTCACATTTTGTTTGCTGCCATGTCACTTATTTATTAAAAAATATCATCAGTTTAGGATTTATTGCTATGTCAGCAACTTCGTTGATGTGGCGTCCAACATATTAATTTGAAACCGACAAACTAGTGTTAACAGGTAAAGAGACTTTTGTCAAAAATGTTATAAATTTGGAGGATCATTTTGTTACAAAGCAAAATTGATGGACCATACTGGGAAGAGGATAAATTTAGGGGACTACGAAAGAAAATTACTTTAGTTATCTAAACGTTGATGTTTGAAATGTCTCAAAAAGTTGAATTTTAGTAAGATATTCAACATAGCATAGGCTACTTTAAGTACTATTTTAAAAAACATGCCAAACAATATCTCACAAGAACAACAACATATAAAAAAACACATATAAAACAAGAAGATATGAAGTAAAGTTTTATCCCTAGGAGAGAGTGATATATTATATAGCTTGGCCGTACACACGGAGTTCATAAATGTCAAGATTTTCATAATTAAAGCTTTAAAAGTGGGGGAGAGAGAAAGTAACCAAATGGACCCAGAGGGGGTGTTGATAGGGTACGTGCCATTGGAATTATCCCTCCCTCCCTCCTCCCCCTCATTGATGAGATTGGAAGTGGTGGAAGGTGCACAAAGGAAGAATACAATTGCATTGCATTGCATGACCTACCATGGGTTAGGACTTAGGATGAGGATGGGGGGCCTGGTTGTGGAGAGAGAAAGTGGAATGGATGGATGGATGCCTTTTGTTCTTTGGTGGTGTGCATATGCAGATTGCAGATGCTATGATCACACCAATGAAGGATATCAGCAAAAGAACAATTTGTATGGGAATAGCATCATCATCATCATCATCATCATCATCATCATCATCATCTCTCTCACAAAAAAAAGGAGAATTGGGGTTCACCATATATTCCCCCTCCATCTCAAATTTATTTATGAACCTGAGAAGAATAGATGGCAATGTTCATGACAGGGATTTCATATTTTATATTTAAATGGATGCCACTGGAAATTGGACATTGACCATTAATTATAAGAGTGAGTGTGACATTATAATCCATGATATATATTCCATGTTACCAAACATCCATTTCTTCTTTTCTTCTTCTTCTTCTTCTTATTGAGTTCATGGAATGGACAATTAGATATGACATGTAAACATCATGCATCGATAAAAGAGTATGATGTAAAGGATTTCCCGTACGTGCTTCTATTTAAGAGTTTGGATTTCATTATTTTCGAATTTTGATGAAAAATGTCTAAATTGAATGGTTGAAATGGAAAAAAAGTTCCATCTGAAGAAGGAATGCACTTTTTCCCTCTCATGTCTCCTTTCTTCTTCTTGCCATGCTTAAAATAAAAAAGTTAGAGTGAAGTGGTAAGCGACTCATCTTCGCTTAAGTATATATTGAGTTCGAGTCCTTATAAACGTAGAATAATATTCGCTGAGATCCTCACCTGTCATAGTCAGACATGCGACGCAGAGCGACACTAGATTAGTCGGGCTCGATGGTGGACCGAGATTTCAATATGTGATCAATGCACATAATCGTTAGCGCCACGTGGACTGGAGAATATGCGCCATAACATTAAGGTGACAACAGCAAAAAAAAAACAGTTTATTCATTTTTACACATATTCTTTATATATATATAATACATTATGCAACTAAATATAATTAAGATAATTATTTTCTTTGGCCTGCCCAAACTTCAAATTATGTAATGTCTATTATAAAACTTGTTCAAAGAAAGAAATGTCACGGTCAAATTAACAGTCAACCTGACCCCTCTAATGGAGTTGTAAAACATATAGCACAAAAGAGTAAATGGGAATATAACGTGTTTAATTAGAGGCTAGCGCTAGTGCCTCTTTCTCTCTCTATATATATAATAATTAGATGCCACCTGATCATACAAGACATGCACTTGAAGCCTTCACCGAAGCCAAAGACAATAAGCTCTCTAGTGTTTGTCTTCATCAAACTCCAGAGAACATATTTTCAGAAACCAGTGCAGATGAATAATACCTTGTCAATGAACATGAAGTAATAATCTCGAAGTTAATTTTTTTTAACTTTGATTCTAATATTTCATTTGTATTTTATTTTTCTTATGTTGTTTGTCTTCAACTTGTAACTATTGAAGTTAATTTTTTTAACTTTGATTCTAATATCTTATTTGTCTTTTTTTTGTGTTGTTTGTCTTCAACTTGTAACTTTTGGATGCTTATCCTTTTATCGATCATAATAAATTTTTATCGTGTATTTAGAATAAACATCGAATAAAATAACTTCATTTGATATAATGTGAAACTAAGATGATATATTTTATTACAATAATAATATAAAATATATATTCAATTAGTAAAATAAAAGAAAATTTTAATTTAACTGATAAGATACTTGAAATTAGAAGGTTAATTGTGTAAAAAAGGTTAGAAAAAAAATATATTAAGATCAAAGTTAAAAGATTATAGTAAAAATATTTTAAAATTTAAGTCAAACAGGTTCATATTAAACCATTTTTAAATTTTTTTTGCTACATGTATCCGACAAAACCCTTTCCTTCTTCAACATGAGAATCCAAATTTGTAGATTAAAACAACTTTATAACAAAAGTTTAGTTAAAAATTTTTCGAGCCGAGTTATTTTTCCTTTATTTTTGGCAAAATTCAAAATACCAAGAATTTGTATCAACTTTCTTTACATGTAATAATTCAAATGTGCGAGACATGCAATTTAGTTGGTTCAATGATTGAGAACCATGATAGGAAGAAGTCGAGATCAAAATAGAATAAATGGTCAAATCACTAAGGAAACATATACAAGTATACAACATCATACCTTTAAGATATATCTTATTTTCTTGTGAAAAGAAAAAAAAACTTTTCTTATGGCACATCACTAACTTGATAATCCAAATGCATTGTCCCTGAAAACAGTTCAAAGATATCAACCCAAAAAGGTAAAAAAAAAACAGTTCCAAGATATTTATTTGTTTATTCTCATCAATCAATAACTCACAATCTCTTCATTCCATATGAATCAATTAGGGAGATATGCCAAATCATCAGAATATAATCTCAATTATGTTCCACTAACAACTGGGAGGCTACAATTAACACTCATTTCACAATATATAAGTACATATTGAACTGCCAAAATAAGAGTATAATTGACATAACAATGAACTATGCATTCTTGTGGTATAAAAATAATCTTTTTATGATTGATTTTTCAAAAAAATAATATTACCAATAAAATCAATCAACAAACTAAACTTGAAAATTATTGTCCCATAAGAATAATCAGGAATTAGTGAGAAAAAAAAAGTTCTCTTGATCAAAACTTTGGATTCACCATGACACACTAATAATGCAAGTAGAACAAGCTTAAAAAGTTTAATAAGGCATTAAGAACATGCTTAACAGTCTACAATTAAACTTGGCTACACTTAAACTTATATTAGCATTGCATCTAACTGAGCAAACTCGCGCACGCACGCACGCTCGCATGCATGCACAACACTTTGATGGCGTTGCCGGCGGCTGGCCGGAGCTGGTCGGTCGGTCGATCGGGACGTTCGAATTTGTCATTTACATGATGCTGCAGGCGTTGGCGTTCTCGTCGCTGAAGATGTAGTACGACCCGGGCGCCGCCGCGGAGTAGACGTAGCTGTTCTGCGTCAGCGGGGACGCCATGTAGTACGCCCCGCCGTAGCTCATGGCCGGCTGCACCGCGCTGTAGCTCACCACGTACGAAGGCAGCTGCGACGGGCTGTACAGTGGGACGTTGAAGGGCGCCGCCGGCGTCGCGCCGCCGCCTGCTGCTGCTGTTGCTGCTGCTGGTTTCTTGCTGTCTTCCTGCGTCACGACCTTAACATCAGCACCATTGCCGCCGCCGCCGCCGCCATTGTTGTTGGGCTTGTTGTTGCCGGCGTTGGCGGTCTGGTTGGGAGTGTTGTTGTTGTTGTTTCCTTTCTTATTCTTCTTCTTACCGCCCCCGCCCCCCCCAGCGGCGGCGGCCGCGGGCTTGTCCCCTCCTTGAGGCTTCTCCGGCGGCGGAAGGGCCTCCTTCGCGGCGTTATTCGGGGCTTCAGCGTCTGGCTTATCGGAATTGTCCGCGGAGCTTTCGTCCGCCGCGGCCGGGGTCTGGCCGTCCTCGGGGCTCTCCGGCGGCTCATTCTGCTTACNCCATTTGGGCCTCCTTCGCGGCGTTATTCGGGGCTTCAGCGTCTGGCTTATCGGAATTGTCCGCGGAGCTTTCGTCCGCCGCGGCCGGGGTCTGGCCGTCCTCGGGGCTCTCCGGCGGCTCATTCTGCTTACCATCGTTTTTGTTCTTGTTCTTTCCCTTATTCTTCTTCCCCCCGCCGCCGCCGCCGCCGCCGCCGCTGTTACCTTTGTCGTCGTTCGGCTTCTTCTCCGGCCAGAGCTCGGCGTGCTTTCTCGTCTTCAGCAGCTTCTTGATGAGCGTCTCCGCCTCCACGTTGCCGGTGACGACCACCTTGTGCTGCTGCGAGTCGATGGAAGTCTTGTAAACACCTGCAAAGCGTAAAAAAACCACAACAACAGTGCAATCAGAGAAATGCAAAAAAAAAAAAGAGCAGAAGAAAAAACAGAGGATGATGACTGAAGAGGGAAGAAAGGCAACCTTCAATGCTCTGGAGGACCTTCTTCACCTTCCTCTTGCAGCCTTCGCAGTGGATGGACACCTTCAGAGCCAAAGTCTGGAAAAACCAACAAAAAGATCAGATTTTTATGCTCCTTATTACTTCCACTCTACAGAAAAGCCTTACAAACGAACAGAGAAGAAGCAGAGCACCTGATACTTGAGCGGTTCAGGGCCTTCTTCAGGTGCTGCCATGAGGAGGAGGAGGAGGAGGAGAAGAAGAGCGAGATGAAAGCAAGGCTTGACGAAGAACCTTTCACGAGGGGGAATCAATAGAAAGAGCAGTGCAGAGCAAAAGATGTAGTAGAGAAAAAAAAGGAGAGAGAGAGAGAGAGAGAGAGAGATAGAGAGAGAGAGAGAGAGAGAGAGAGAGAGAGAGAGAGAAGTGGAGGAATAGTTTGGTGTTATTTGTTCGAGGAATGAGAGGAGCACTTAAGTCTCGGGTACGTTCTTGGGGGGAAGGTAATGATGACCAAAGATTCACAAGATTGCCCTCTGTGAGAGAGCAGCATTTAATACACAGCAAGGTTTCATACACATCACACACACACGAATCATTTACAGCATTTAATCAGATCATTGATACGGTGAGATTTCATTTTAGATTGTTGATCTGAGTAAGAGGGTTCGCGGGTCAGGTTTAATCCGACCCGAATTCAAATTCGACTCAATTCGATTGATTTTATTCGGTTTAGATTAGGTTGGATCGGATTGATGACAAAATAGTCATCAAATTCGATCTAATATAATTTTCATCGGATCGGGTCGGATAATCGGTTTATCTGATTGATTTTTTCGTATATTTTTAATTATTTTTATAATACTTAACATCAATTATATTTAAAAAAACATATTTTTTTCAATATTTTATAATGATTTAAAGGATATAAAGTATAAATTTATAATATATTTTAATTTTAAAGTAATATAAAATTTCTATTAAGAATAAAATTGGTTTAAATTTAATAAAAAAATATATAAAAGTTCGGATCATCGGGTTGAGTCGGACTGATCGGATTCAAAAAAATTGAAATTCATATCCGATCCGGTGGTGATCGAGTCGGTTTAGATTCGACCCGACCAACGATCCGATCCGACCCAATTGAAGTGGGGTCGGTTCGAATCGTCGAGTTCATCTGATCGATCCGATCCGGTGAACACCCGATCTGAGCATGCAATAGAGGGACTAATGCCTCCTGTTCATCATCCACTTATTGCTGTTAAATTAGGATTCATTACCCTTCTGAACATACTTAATTCATACCATATATGCCACAAAAAATATCTGCCATTGCAGGTCCATGCACTGTAGAATATACTCATTCAGTGACAAAGTATATCCAGTGGAAGGGCCAAAAAGTATACTACTCATGACATGCATCATTTGATGTTGTATGCTTCTGTTTACTTTTGCACTCATTAGCTCCATCAATGGCTTATTGGTTCAATCAGTTGGCACAGTTGTTACTGTGTTAATAAATGAATTAGCAAGTCTCCTTTAAGCATGGTTTGAACTATCAAACAGTTGAATGAGCGGACTCCAATGTTAACATGGTTTTAGCAAAGCTAAGGCTTGTCAAAAAGTGTCACCTACCTCCTCATTATAGCCATTACCCACCACAATTTGAATGATTTGGGACTGTTAGGAGGGGGAGCTCTCAAGGTTGGTGGGAAGAGTTAAAAGAGTGACTCCAATTGCTTTCTTCTATCTGAGATCACAAAATGGTGCTGGTGATGATAAATTATGATGTGCCCCATGATCACATGCACCATTAATATTACGGACTGTTCATAATCAGAATGTACTTTTTATGCTGATAAGAGAGGGGAGGGGAATCAAATCCCCCCTTTTATTTTCTTTTTTTTTTGGGTGCCCACTCGGAGCTTCCGGTGTTCAGGATTATTAGCATCTGACTAATATGGAATCGAGGTGAAGAACATAAATGGTATTCCTCTAACTAAATTGATGACTCCGAAGTTCGAATTCGGGATTATTAATTCTCGATCATTCAATCCGAAATACACCCCTATTACCGGGTGTGCCAACCTTGATTAAATCCCCCTTTTCATCATGGATGGAAGAACACTTGTTTGGAGCCCACTAACAATTCACAAAGGTCCTCCTCTTCCTCCTACTCCTGAGTCCTCTATGCAACTTAAATGCTGCCACTCAGTTGTTTCAGAAGGGAAAGCAAAAGCATCTGTGGCGCTTGAGACATCTGAAAACACATGCAGCACCATCCAATGGAAGCAAGTGCAAGGCTCATGAAGTGTATGAATGAGCCTGTGCTTTATGTGGTATAACCCTTGGTTTTTTAGACTTCTTTCAAGGTGATTTGGTGCATGTTGCATCCTTCATTAAGGGCTCTCTGCTCCTTTTAACTTTCACCTCATGCTACCATTTAAGTCCACTGTGTTCTTTGGGGGTAGATGGAAAGGCAAATGTGATGGTGAGAGGCATAATGCATTGATTTCTCTGGCAGGACATAACCAAACGTGGCAAAATGGTTGGTACTCTATTAACTAATGAAGCCTTATCTAGGCATTGCTCACAACTCAGTACCCTGGTGGACTAATGGTGCTATTCTTTAAACAATCAAACATGGAACAGAAGCAACTTTACAAAAAAAAAGAAAGAGTAGGGAAAGCAACTGCTCCAATTGTCATATCCATGACCAATAGCTCTCATGAACTTCACTTCCTCTCCTTTTTCATATCTGAATGCATGGCTAGTCATTAAGGTGGCCAATTCAATGAATAGGAGGTCACACTTTTTTGGCTGAAGGGCAACCATGTATGTACTGTGACTGAGAGGCCAATTAATTTATCATTGTGAATCGTTCATGGATTTGATCACCAGCCTTTCTAATTTTCTGATCAGATGGTTGTCCTTCAAATGTCCTACAAAAGTAGATGGTGAAGCACCAGTTATATGGCATTACTACTTGCTGACTGAGAATATCAAATATAAGGAACAAAGTCACAAGGGAGTCCAAGTGATTACTACTTGTTGGTCTCTTTGTTTCTGCTCTAGAGCTTACTGGATTCAAATGAAGAAAAAGGTTGTCTTTTGTTTCTCAAATACTTACATTACTCTCTGTTTTTCTCTTCATGTGGTTGGGTTGGTATATAGTTATTGTGGATGGACAGGGGGAGAGAGAAAACTACAAGCTAATTAGCTTATGATTGATAAGACCTGAAATGTGCATGCTGAGAGTCTGCCATTCAGTAGTCAGTAGTCATCTGAAAATTGTGCTTGAGGACATCATCAAGACTAAGTGTTCAGGCTAATTGGTAAGGAACCAAATCCTTTTAAGAAAGGGAAAAAGAATTCTGACAAACGCCAAAACGTGTTGATCAGTACTGCATCCTAAGCATCTTATGCAGCGATTGAGCTGTTCAGTGGAGTTGGAAGTTTTAAGCACTTGAACAGAAACTACATCTGTGAATCCACATTGCAAGGAACTTTATGCATGCAACCAAACTTTGGTTTGGCCCCTTGGTGCAAATGGTCTGGTTTAATCTGTCAGCTGTCGGCAATCCAAATAGTTCAACCTAAAAAGAGCCATTTGTTAGTATCCAAAACAAAAGAACTATTTGTTTCAACACACCAGAAATTGTGTTGCATGCCTTCAAAGTTCTTCCACTCTTCAGAAACTGTTAATAATTCTATTTTTTTCCACCAAGTTTATCTTCTTAGTTTAAGTAAGTAATCTGCATATTTATCTGCAAACATATCCATTTGCTTGAGACAATAATGATATGGAAAAGGGATAATTTATTAACACAAACATGCAACACACATCTGAATTATATAAACAAAGCATTCTATATTTATACACACGATGAAGGTTTGCCAAGTGCTTCACTTTCGGAGTTGGCTCATGATATATGGTGACATCATCTGATCGATCAGTCACTGTGTTGTGCCTGTAAGATGTTGTCTTGTCCAAATGAATTCGAGCAACTTTTAGCTCCCTGTAAACTTTTGTCAGCTTCATGTTAATGCCACTTTGCACTGTTAACGATCATGCATGCATGGAAACCATTGGAGGTGCTCAGCTTCTGCTTTTATATCGGTTTGGCATCATGCCTGATGCTTCTACATTCACCACACTTCGGCTTGTCACCCTTAGTATTGATGAAAAATCCGAGAACACAACCAAATTCAGTTGGCACAGATGATTAGCGAGTCTGTGCTCCGGATTGAGGAACCTGGAGCTAGTAGCCCCGAGTTCGAGCCCCGGAGTCACCAATTTGGCCAGGATTTGCCGTGCCGCTCCCGTCCGAACACCGGATTAGTCGGGTGCTAATAGCCCTGGACACCGGTGGAGTTTACCCAAAAAAAAAAAAAATCCGAGAACACAAATAAAAGGTCACAAACAGAAATTTAGAAAATAGAGGGCACACACAAATTTATCTATAGACTTATTCAGATTCACTCTTAAGTTAAGGCTACATTCTGCAAAGAAATTTCATTATTATTATTTTTCGTTACAACCGCTCATTCATCACATCTTAAATATGAACAATATATATGAGTTTCAAATGAGCTCAAATAGAAAATTTCTTAATCCGCATCATACGAGCCAACTTTAATAAAAGCCTAAACCCGTTTAGGTTTCGGAGGCGCTGCTCCCGAACCCCGCCTGCCCACCGGCGAGCGGGGCAGCCGTCCGCTGACCGGGCAGCGGAACCCCCATCGGAGGACGGTGCCCTCTGAACCCCTTTTTCCGTGCGTAAGAATCAAATGTCATTGAGTAATACTCTAATTCCCCTAAGCTCACGTGGACGTATCCTGTGTGAGAAGGAAGAGACTTTGAAGTATTCGCCAACTCAAATAAGTATATCATGAATTGTTGTGTTGATTGTAAAGCCAAAGACAGCAAGCTCAGAGGCTGTTTCAGACATGTGGCTCTGTTCAAAGTTTTGCCATCATCTCATTAATAAATATGCCCGGAACAACTTATTGAGCTCAGCATTCCAACTACGGCAGCTGGCTGTGTATTTGTGGACTTCAGAAAGACGAGGAAGTGATCCATATGATTTAAAAAGTTTGATATTGAGAACTGTAAACCACTAAGAAACTTTTTTCCTTATATCATATTTCCTGATACGTGATTTTCATATTTGACTTTACGCATTAATTTTGTATGCCAGTCAGACGTGTTATTTTGGATAAAAAGAAGAACTGCTGAAAATAAAAATGTAAAGCTAGAGAGTAACTTTGATTGTTGTAAAACTCCCAATGAAATAAGTTATATTTTGTTCTAATCAACTCAAGGGAATGCAGTCAAATGAGATGTTAGCTTTAAAAGATATCTTGTCAAAAAAAAAAATGACGTAGCATAGTAAGAAATAGGAGGTTGATACAATTGGAATATAGATAATTAAATTCCCTATTCGACAAAGCGCATCTGGTGTAGTGGTATCATAGTACCCTCCCACGGTACTGACCGGGGTTCGATTCCCCGGATGCGCAGCTCACGTTTCATATTCTATTTTTTACTGTCCGTTCGACGAAATGCCAATGCATTTGTGTACGCTACATTTAGCGTCAAATTTTAGTACCGCGAGTCCGTGACAGCAAAAAGTTCAACATCTCTCTCTCTCTCTCTCTCTCCCTATTTCATTCCGGCACAAGTAAGCTAAAAGCGCGTTTCTCCTAAAGTGGATCGCCACGAGTGAACATGTGAGAGTCAATAATAGTTTAAGTTAACAAAATTAATCAAATCTTATATGACATTATTTTTTTTAATTTTAATATTAAAATTTTACGATTCTATATGAATTTACACATATTTTATGTAATAATTCTTTTTGAAGTATTTAACTATGTAGATTAATATTTAAGAATGTAGTTCGACAAAAGTAATTAATGATTTTTTTACTGAAATAATAATGTTTTATACACTACTTCGATGTCCTTGATGTTGATAACATATTAGTTATTTCATAATTATATTTGATGTACACACTTTTCAAATTTACGATGGTTATACGAGAAAAAAAAAACCGTATCTAAAATGAGTTCAACGAGCTTGAGCACACGAACTATAGAAATGGATAAACTGTTGTTGTAATTGGTTAGCCAATTGGGAGGTCCAATAAGATGTCTAATTGCCTAAGCAGCTGATAAGTTGGTCAAATCAACTTATCAACTGCTTTCAAGTTATCTTAGTGTTTGGTGACATTTAAATATGACTGATAAATAATAGAGTCCATCATATTATAAGTTAAAATAGAAAAACAACTCTACCCAGTTTATTTTTATTTAACTTATAAGTTGTTTAAGTTTGATCAAGTAATTTACTTATTTACCCTCATTCTTAAAATATCTTATTACTTTTCAAGAGTAATTATGTAATGTAGACAAATAAGTCACTTATCGTCATTTTAAAACCAAACACCTAATTACTCATTTTTTTTAAAATAAGTTCAAACTTATAAGTGTTACAACTTATAAGTTGAAAGTTATTTTGCATCAGCAAACCCAAACAACCCCTCAATTGTCAGCAGGTTGAACTCCTATAAAAAGATATAATTCTTGGGTTAACATCCAAAGGACAAAAAAACGTAAATGAGTTGCTCAAAAGGGGACCTTCATAAAAAGGGACATGAACAACCACCACAAACGAAGGGTTCTCACACTGCATGAACCGAGGCAGTTCATCGAGTCCCTGAATCTTAACTAGTTAGGCCGCTTCAATCATTCTGAATGCAATTATCACAGATTCTAAGCCCATGTTGTTTTCCCCACACAAATTTCAAATATATATATAATGGATATATAGCCAAACGTAAATGATCATAACATCAAATTTGCTCAGGATGCTCGCATGATTTTGCGAACACACCAACAAAAAGATAACACAAGAAAAGAAAGAAAAAAACATATGGAATGCGTCAGTAAAACGGGCACATGTTCTCTAAGCATATTTATATATGAATTACAGATATGATGCAGGCTATCTAATCTCTTATTTGCAACTACGATTAAATGAATTAGACTGAAAAGGCAGAAGAATCATCCTACAAACTCTGGCTGAAATCGTATTGACCTTTTGTGTATTTTCTGATCTGTCCATGGTGAATGTCATTAGACATCTGATTTATCAGGCGGGCTTCCAGCGAGCCAACCCCACACTCCACCAGAACTTTGCCTCTCCTTCGCCCTCAAAGCTGCTTGTTCTGAAGCAGCTTTTTGTCGTTGGAGTAACTCGACTTCCTTTTGTAGTGTTTCCATCGTCTGTAGCTTCTGCCGCAACTCCGCAACATCAACCTGTTGAGAAGTTATTTAGTGAATTAATTATCTGCCAGCTTGGGGATTCCTTCAAAAAGTGGTCTCATCATGCAACTACATATGAAAACCAAGCTTGAAATCATTGCCATTTCTACGGTGCAGAGGGATACTGTGAAACGAAGTTTGGAACTGAAACAAAGTAAAACAGCAATACCCCCAAGGAGTAAAAGATGACTATATACTCTAAGTGCACACCTCGAGCTTAAAGCATCTTGATTGTTCAGCAGCGAGCTGACCACGAACTGATTGTAGTTCCTGCATGCATTGAGGAAAAAATTTAGAACTCATATGAAGAAAAGATAATATACAACAGAAGCTGTGTGTACATAGTGCATTTGATTCTTAAGATGCGGCGAACTTAATGTTCGTATCCTATCAAAGGGGCAAAAAATATGAGAACAAAGATGAAGCTTGCCTTTGTGAGCTCCGCATTCCTTGATTCTGAATCAGAAAGCTCTTGCTTAAGCTGGAGCGTAAGCAGTTGTTCCCTGTTAAGATTAGTCTCCATTTCCTCCTTCTCTGCTTTCAATGCTGCAACAAGTCGTTCACTTGTTTCCTCATTTCTGACCTGAAGATTTACCACAAAGCATCGACTTGGAACTTCATATTGATGAACAATGTAAAAAACAAGGACTTCTAAGACATTTAGAAAATGATTTAAAATGCTAATCACTTCCGTTCTCAAAGTCATCAAATTCATGAGTGACCACCATTTTCTTTGTAGTTGTATATATCATGGTTGTGATTTGTGAACAGAGAAACATTTGCTTGTGTAACTTATTTACCAGTTTCACTATTTTATGTGCAAGCAGACCTTTAAACATGGACATTAAGATCAGGCACAACTAGATATGTTAATTACCAGAGGCTCAGAAACACCATTGTCCATAACAATTTCCCTTATCCTTTTATCTTCTGCCGCTTCAATCTCCGGTTCCACATCCCTGCTAGCATTTGTGGTTGGAAGCATCGCACCTACACTCTCTGAAACAGATCCATCAATAATCTTTGACTGCATGTCTGCTTTGTAGCTTGGCTTGAGAACATAGACCTAGGCAACCGCAAGGGTAAGAGGAAACCACATTAAAGGGAATACAATATTGAATAAAGTTATTCTTAAATACCTCATTGCTATATCGTCCATTATATCCTCCAAATGACACAAGATAGTCTTCTCCATTGTATGTGCTACTGACCAAGCTCAGCCCCTACAGATATTAGCTGCAAATGTTATAACCTACTAATACCAATGTTACCATGCCTTATACAAAATACTTTGAAGTCCAAAAGAAAAACTTTAACCATCAACAGTTTCAGAGATAAACATCTGTTGTTCAAGCAACACTGTTTTTTATAAACTATCACCAGATTCCAAAAAAAAGGTGCACATCAGAACCATCCAAGCAACATTGTCAAGATTGGGATCTTACCTAGGATTGGGAGGGAGTGATAAGATCGAGGATCGTAAAATCTTACCTCTAAATATTTTTTTAAAAAAATAAATATGTATTAAAATATACATAGATCCAATGACTTGTTAAATATATCTTAATATTTTTTTTAACTTTGTTATTAACTATTATCACTTTAAAAACTTTATATGCTTAAAAATAAACTTTTATGAATATAATGTAATATATCATGATTATAAGTTATATTTTATAAAGATATATATATATATATATGTTAGATATATGCCTATTAAAAAATATACATATATCCAATCATTTTTTAGTATTCTTTAAATAATTTATAATTTATTATTTTCCACTTTTTTATGCTTTAAAAATAAAATGTTAAAAATATAATGTAATTTATTATCATTATGACATTTATTTATTTAAAAAATATGATAAAGAAAAAAATTTAAACTAATATAGTAGGATCGATAGGATCTTACGTACTGATCCTACGAATTCAGTCCTTTAATTAAGATCGAGATCGACGACCCTTGGTAGGATCGTAAGATCGCACGATCTTGACAACCATGCATCCAAGTACAAAAGTTGGACTATTACAATAAGCATTACATGTTCATTGAAATTTATAAGTTGAATGTGAACCTTTTCAGCTCTATACAGTTTCTGTAACGAAACATGACATTCATTCATGTTATTTTCATATATCTACATAATTAAAGTGCAACACAAGCAGCTTATTCAAGAATAGTAATTAAGACTCCGCAGTTAGAGAGCTAAGAATGTTACTACATCCCATGACTTCACAAGTACAAGCAGCCTAAGAAGATTTAAAGTGGTGAACATGCACTGACGAGGAACAGTATCATACACAAATTTATAAAAGGAAAAAATATAATTAGAAAAGTGAACCTCGCTAGCAAGAGGTACACGCCCTTGAACAGTGGTGACAACTGACCAAACCAATGTAGACATGTTGAGCACAAGAGTTTCCGAGACCCCTGTAATTGGAGAGATGAATATAGAAGGTCAATAGATAAATAAAATACTACAGCTAGCAATAATAAATCTCACATTCAAAGAAAAAAGGCTTAATCCAAGTGAAGAGATACGTAAACCAAAAAATACACTTAATCATATTTATTTGACTCACTTTCTTCAAATACAAGGTCATCTTTACTCCTAGCATCCAAAATAGTAGAAGCATGGCAAGGCATTCACTATAGTTTTGTTTCTAAGAAACTAGTCAATCAACTCAACTAAATACCATGTCAATGATTAAATTTTGATAAAAGCTTATCCCAGGTTTCAGTAAACTCTCTACATTGCTGCATAACCAGCAGGAATTAGTTTTGTTCATGGGTAATTAGTTTTCATGCACAGTTTTGATTTTAAGGTAATTCTGCAGATACAACTTACCATTCATATTATTACCACCTCCAGCAATGAACCAGTTTTCCCCTACTGTCACACCAGCATGTCCAGCTCGAGGACCTGGAATGACACCCTGCTGCTTTGGTCTTGACCATTCCATCTGCAGAATATCCAATTTTAGAATGAATATTGAATTGTCCATTATTCCATTATTTCCATCAGCATCCAAGTGGAGCATTACTTACTGTCTGCAAGTCAAGGACGTGCAAATCATTGAAGCATGTAGCATGAGATCCACCCCCAAAAATCAAAAGATAGCGGTCTGCATGACAAGCGGCAGCATGGTCTGATCTTGGAGAAGGAGGAGTTCCTCTAAAATACGAACAAGACAAGGACCTTTTAGACTCAAGATTGTGTATATGTCCAATGAATAAAACGCATGAACTAACGTACACAAAGAGGCATTACATTAATCCCCTTGTCACAAGGCATTAATAACATAGCTATGAAGAAAGTGATGGAGGGTTACACTAACCATCTTGTCACAAGGAAGCAATAACATAACTAGGTAGTAAATAATTGAGGGCGTATAAACAAATGCTTTTAGCCGACCCCACCTAGTGGGATAAGGCTTTGTTGTTGTTGTTGTATAAACAAATGCTTCCTATTCAATTGATAATAAAGCCTAATACTGGTTAAAATGCACATCAATTCTGCATGTATAAACAGAATCTTTTTACCAATATTTTTTTAATATAGATTAAAGTAGCTAAATCTTACTAGATGTTTCTCAGAAAACCAAGAAAGAATAGGATTTAGTTGAAAGGAAAAAAAAAGAAGCTAAAGAGAAGAAAAAAGTGTGTTTCCTACTTCCTAGTTAAAGCTGAGTATAAACAGAAACTACTAGAATACTTAATTTTTGAATGGCTATTGCGTTAACATATAAATATGCTTCAATCTGTCTATTGCCTTTTCTCGAAAAAAAAAAAACTGCGTATTGCCTGTGACAGACAGCACAGTCAGGCGAATTCCTGAGTTCTATCACAATAACATGGTGAAACTTTGAATAAAACTTTTACACAAAAGCTGGAAAAGAATCTACGAGAGAAATTGTCAATAACTACTCAAAGAAATTGCCAAATCTCAGTCTATCCACTATATCTTCTGCGACTACAATGCTTGAACAAAATGCCTAAATGAAAGGTGCACCATGAAACATAATATCTGCCATAAATGCATGTAAGAGCATCTGGAAATCACTGGATACATATTGATATGATGTGAGAAAACTCGACACAGATGAATCATTATGTCTCCATTGTAACCTAACCTGACTCCTAGTTCATGTTTTAGGTTTTTTACAAATCGGAGGAAAAATTAAAAGGTTTGTAAATTTTGAGGCATCAGAATAATATGACACATTCTGGGAATGAGTATGTTGCGAATGGCATGAAAAAAAACAAACATAAGACCAGAATGGATTTAAGGTGGTATAAGATGATATCTTACATAGCATCAATATCATCCCAGGTCATTGATTCCAAGTCAAGAATATGCAGGTCATTCAGAAGAGTTCTTTTTGCATCTTCACCGCCAAAGATGACTAACGTGGTTCCAACTAGAGTAACTGATTGTCCTCCTCGAGAGATCTATAAAAGAAAATTATTACATAAAAAGGACTCAATTCCAAGAAATTAGAATCACAAAAATATTAATTTTGAAATAAGCCAGACATAATACCCAAGTATATGTCATTATATTTATTGCCAACATAAATTTTGATAAGTCAGTAGTTGTGTAGGTAGTTGTAAATTGATAAGATATAGTTAATTAGGCTATGCAATAATTGGTAAGTCATCAAGCCTTCTACCATGAAATAGAAAATAACTTCAAAAAGAAGAAATCCCATTTCATAACATATTAGTGAAACTTGAGTATTGAAATATATTTAGGTTAATGTTTATCGCTAAGGGCATCATCAAAATTTGTGAAGCAGAGAGCACTAAATGGGCAAACAATATGGATGTTACCAGAACAAGCATGTAGAAGATCTCTAAAAGTATATATGATGTCTATAGCAAACAACACTAACCGGTGCTTTCCCATATGTCTTCAAGTTAGACCACACACAAGTTTGAGGATCAAACTCCTTCACTAGTATAAAAAACAATGTAAGTTCCATAGTTAGTTCTAGACAATTCGAAATGAGAAATATAGAATATAATTCATGCAAGGCAATTTCAACCTGTAATGGTTTCAGATGGGTCTTTAGTGTGTCCAGCAACAGATATTATTTTGTTTCCCCATGAAATCTGAAATGAATTTTCAAGAGATCACACAAATATTTAGTGTAAACTAAAATAAGCTATTCCAGCACCATCACTTATTGCAATTCATACTAGTAATGTCTTTGTATATTACCAAAGAATGGCCAGCACAAGGAGCAACTGGCACAGTGATTGAGGATTCAGTGGTTGCTGCTTGTTGTTTAGCTTCAATCCTTGACCATGCCAATTTTTTCAAATCGAGTACCTTCAGTCAACAAATGCAGCGGTTTCTATGAGATTAACTTCAAAAAAGAATAAACAAGAAAAAGAGACGTGAAAAAAATTCTTTTTTATCCTATACACAGACACAATTTTTCTACTTTTTCTTTAGAAAACATGATTTCTACTTCTTGATCGACAGATTCTGAAAAATAAAAGAACACATCCATTTTGAAACATAAAAGAGGGAAATTTAACTGCAATTTTGAGTACAGTACTAGAAGAAGAAGGCCAATCAAATGAAAAAGTGATACAAATTTTCAAGTATAACATTTTTCCCAAATGGATAATAAGTCAGCAGAAACAAATATTTCATACCTGGAGGTCATTCAGATAGCGACCATTGTGGTTTCCTCCAAAAATGAACATTCTTTCGTTTACAACAGCTGCTCCGTGCTGTGCAGAAATGTCAGACATAATCTAATGATCAGGAAAACAATTAAAAATAACTTCAAATTGCAGATGTGATTGAATACCGAGTAACGAGGTTTAGGGCGCTGTCCAGATACTGAAGGTCCAACCCATTGGTCAAAAATACCAACTGAGCCAAGACCCTCCATTACAATATCCTTGTCCTGAGTCTCGACCATAATTCCAGTTTCTGTGGAAATGGTTTTGGGTTCATCCAAAGCATTTCCATTTTCAGTGGCTGACTCCGAAGCTGGCTCCAGCTTTGGCTTCTAAGTAGAATATCACTATCAGCATGCATCATAATGTACAAATAACAAAGAAAGCAAACCTCCAACTAGCTATAGAACATAATCATGGCATCTCAAGTACCCTTTTTTCCGGAAAGAAGAATCTCAAGGCTCTAAGAGAACTTGAACACTACTAAATCAGAACAGGAAGTTCAAATTCAAACCATCCAACTTACTGTTGCTTTTGTTTTTGAAAGGTTACTGTTGACTTATTAACATCAATTACAAGATATAGATAGTATATCAAATAGCATATTGGTTTTTTTAGAGAGACTGCTAGTGTATTGTTATTAGTCAATATTGGCTAAAAATGTGTCAAAGAAATGTCTAAGTTGGTAGTTGAAAGGAAAAATATTCACCTATGTTTCCTCAAAAAAATATCCTCCTATGAGAAGAAAAGCCTGCTTGTGGCATAAGAAAGGCTCGTAACAAGAATGTTCTGAATAAGCATTTCCATGATGGTAACATTTATTTGCACTTTCAATTTGATCGATAAACAGGAAATTCGTACATGAAGGCAGATATTAAAATTTTCAATACACTTACATGAATTCCAATATCCACAACAGGTTCCACAGTGAATTCAGGGACTTTTGAATACCAAGCAGGGTCCTCCTCCTATTGGAGGCGCTAAAAGAATTAGTTAATGTCGGTTACACAAGTTGAAGGAGTACCAGGCATGCATACACACCTCCAAAATCTTTACAAACAGACGCATCGCTTCGGTAGAAGCCATGTTTCCAAGGCCATGCCAACTAGAAACAGGAATGCCAGCATGAGAAAATTACAATCAGGAAGAGGAAGACTCAGCCCAAGTAAATAATCAGAGACATCATTGGAACAGCTAAGCTGAAGTTCTATGTTTTGGCAGACAATTTAAATGAAAGAAGAGAACAAGTAAAATAAAGAGTAAGAAATTATTAATTGAAATAGCAATTTGACTTCAGGGAACACAGCTAACCTCGTCCATTTTCCGTGCTCCACCGGATTCCATGCACGAGGTTTTGGAACTGTGCAAGGACCTGCAATTGCCTGTATCCAGGAGTTCGAAAAAGTGCATCAATTTTGAAGACCTCTTCTTATCAATTTGTGTTTTTAAAAGCATCTTCAACTCAAACTATGAGAGTCAAAACATATTCGATATCATATAACACTATATAATCGATCACTACAGTGAAAAAAGAAAATTGGATCCGTGAATTCTATACTGAAGATGATGACAAGAAAAACATGATCTACATCTAAACACGCGAGATCGATCCAATTTCAAACTCCAAAACGTAGATCCGCCAGGATTTCGAGACATAGGTCAGACAATGGAATCACAGACCCAGATCTCACCTCCTTCAAGTGGTCTGAGACGGAGAAATCCACGGGAAGAAGGAATTGAATAATGACGAATCGCAGCTAACAACTTAAACGATAGAATAAATGAAATCGCGGGATCCATCTTACTTGCTGATACAAGCCGTAGAGCAAGAGCGCGACGTCATTCTGAAACCTCGATTTGACGCCGGAGGGGGCGTCGGAGGAACCGCCGAATCCAGCGTAGGCCGCGGCGGCGTGGAACCTCTCGGGGTAAGCGAGACCGGAGCTCGTCCTCAGGGTCGCCATTGCTCACCTCCTGCTCGTACTCGCCCACCAAATCAAGCTCCGGGGAGTTCGGATTCGAACCAAGACGCCGTCGCCGGTGATCTCGTCGTCGGTCTGTGGCCTTTCGAGATCTAAAGAGAGAACAAAAAGCTCCCCTTCTCCCGCAGCGGTCGGTTCGATGACTCATTGGAGCTTTTTCTAATAAAAACGCCTCGTGTTACCGACTTCTGTTATCCTGTTCCTCAGGAACATCTGCATCTACATCGATTTCTATTGGCTGAAAAAAGTGTGTTCTGTTCTACTCCATACGGCTAATCTTAATGGAAGAATGGAAATAGATTCATAGAATGAGAAGTTGGTGGAGCAATAACTTTAGGTAAATATTTCCTTTGCCAAAAGAAATGTTTTTTTAAGGTTTTGAAGCATATAAATATAAGCAGATGTTTTTCTAAACCCTGCCAATAGAGAATTGAGCTTCTAAAAATGTTTGAATCGCACTTTTACATTGAAATCTCATTTAGATTATGTTGGCTTTATAGTTTAGTTTAAAAACCATCATGATGAAATGTTTTTTGATGAAAAAGAAAACATTGAATAAAATTGAAAGGAACGCCCATGGGCTTTCCCGGGTCTCCAATATCAGTCTTTTTTATGAGTGACTCCGAAATTATTTTAATCAGTACAGATTGAAAAGGGGGGAAAACCTTAAATCTAACAAATGTATTTCTCCCTCGGTCATAAGTAATGCATTTCTGCTGAAAGTTGGCAACTCCAGAAAATCAACGTGCAGGCACAAACATAATCCTCATCTTCAACTTCTTTCTTTGGATTTAGAAAGGGCAAAACAATTTCTTCTTCAAAAAACAAGGATGGCACTCTAATGGAACTCCTTGCAAGCAAAAGCGAGTTACTGCTGGGTCTTTTGGTTACTATCTTCTGGAGGTAGCGACATGAACTGCACTATCTGCTCAACATGCATCGCGTCGACTCGGAACCTCTCGGCAATCCCCTGGACGTCCATTGGACCCTGGTGGTCATTCAACTTGCCCTGATGCAGAAGGATGATTTGGCGGACTTGCTCAGCATTTAGTGTTCCTGGGGGCAGTGGCCTCTGCCCATCTGTTCCGGCTTCTGTTCTTGAGCTTCGTAGCTTTGGCATAGGTCTATCGTATTTCTCCACTATAAAAGCCTGATAAGAAAAAAAAAACTAAGCATCTTAGAAGAAAAAAAACTAGGCAGTAGGTAGTTAAGTACTCAAAACAATGAATGAACACAGAAATAACAATCAACTAGTAGTTTTCCTGAAAAAGACTTAGAGATTAATCAACTCCAAGCCACATATGCACTTTTGCTAATTGTTTACCTGGAAGGATCAAGTACCACCACCATCGATATTAGTCTATTAGATACCCCGGGGGTTAATAAATACAAAGCGTGAAGATGCAGGCCAAGACAATTGGACTTGCAGTATATGATTATTGACGGCTGTTTCTTTTAGAAGGATTATTGACAACTTTATAACTAAGATTCTCAGTCAATCAAAAGCAGAACTGGAGAAAGCTCATCAATTGAAAACGTATCACAGGACAATGCACAAGTGTTGAAATACAATGAAGACCATATAGATAATGTGAAATACAACTTCCATACTAAATTATATTCAACAAGACCTTTCTAGAACAAGATACCTGGTCATACCAGTAGACCATGAAATCCAATTACCTTTTGTCTGCCATTGACACCGGTATTTTCTTTTGGTTAACAACCACAAAAAAAATAATATATTTCGATATGTAAACTAAAGACAGTATGGGGAAAGATTGCACATAACTCAGAAAACAGCAATCATATATATATGATTTATACAAGCTATACATGGAGAAGTACGTTTCTCAAAGAAGTGAAACCTAGATGACCAGTAATTTTATGCTAGTAACTATAATAGCATAGAGCCAATTAAACATAAAAAATTGTCTTCCTACTATGACAAGACTTACACCAAGTATGTTAACTGATTCTTTAAGAAGGGCATGAAACCCCTCTTAAAAAAGACCGAATCTTTTGTAGGGAGAATCATGAAATTAAGTATGCTATCATCCTCATCGAATTACGAGAGTTTTAACAGTATCAGTGCTTCAGATGAAAGATATGGCACAGATGCTGCGATCAGTGCAGCAGGAGGCTAAACAAAAGTTAGAACCTGTGAATGCTAGAAGCAAGAAGGTTTCTGCCAGGCACGTGAAAGCACAAGTCCTTTTATGAGGTAGCATGGTGATGTGGTGTGTTCTTAACATGGGAGAGATTTCCAGATGGAAAGTTAGACCAAACTGAAGATGAAGGTGCGTGGCATTTATAGGATGAAAAGGAGGCAATGCCAAGGTGATAGATATGCCGGAGTCCATGAGTATCTTCTGTATTTCTATCGAAATTCAAAGAGCCATTTTATCCAGGATGCTCTGCCAGCTCGAGGTTTATTTTTTTCATAAAGTCTCACGAATGATTACATCAGATTTCATTACGTCAGCCTACTTCTCAGTTTCTTAAATTTAGTTTAGATTTACATTAGCTGGCAGCAGACGTTAATGATTACATAAACATTGATATAGTGACCAAACAGCATACAATAAAAAAACTTCTTAAAGAAAAATATACCCTAAAAACAAAACAACTTAAAAACAAAATTTAAAGCGTCTCCCCTAAAAAAGATATCTTAATAATATGAAAAACTGACATATACATAACTAGAAAGGGTTCATAAAATATAAACATCAAAGGTGAATCACAATCCTATAACATTTTCACAAAAGATCATGTCATACTCATATCAGTTGAATTACATGCTTTCTTGATAACATATAAATTAATTCTAAAGATCAAACACGAAATCTTTTCTCCCTTCTTTTCTCGATGAGTTTTTTTCTCCCTCTTACACATCCAAAAACTCATAAAGTGAAAAGATGGAAACAGTTTTATCGGACATCATGATCTTCAAACGAGATCCACTGATGTTGCACATGAAAATTCAAAAGACTAGCAGAAGAAAGATGATTGATTTGGCAAAGTTTTCATATCATGTTTATTTCTTCAGGAGAATTTCAATCCTATCAAGTGGGAGAAAAGAAGTCAAGTAACTATTTATGTTACCCCAAAGACAGGCAGTGGCTGCCTTGACTTGACCAAACAAATATCCCATGCATAAATTGTAAGATCAATGTGTACAGCTGGTAGTGAACACAAATGCATAATGCTCAAGACAATTTATAACCTTATAAAGTTTCTTGTATAAGAATCTTGAGATTTGAGAGAGCAAAAGTTGAGTAGGAAAAGGAACATCACTTTTGCATTGTAACTCACCTCACCCATTTCTTGTTTGCCTCCAGGCCTTGACGTGATTCTTCCAACCATATGTTTAAGCATATCATCATAATTTTGATCGCGTTGTTCAACGATGCTATCACTATCTGCGGTCTTTGCAGGGACATCTAATGATAACTTACAGAAATTAGCCATAAAATACCAAGCTGGTGCACTTCTATTCACAACAAAATAACATCCACAGCAGTAAAAGGTCTAGTCTTAGTAATGGATGGAGTGGATGAAGTTCCATCATTGGGAGAAACAAATGAAACCATCATAAGAAGATCACGAAAATTTGTTTGATCAAAGTTTGAGCAAATTTCACTGTGCTAATAAATGATCAATCAACAATAGCTACTGGGATCCAGCTGCAACATATTGGCAAATCTGAAGAGCCGCAAATAAATTTTAGCTGAAATTAATGGGCATAATGAAATTGTCATTCCCACATGTTCACTGTACTACCAGAATGAACATCTAGGAAGCAAAAGCAAATATGCTCCTATCTATCTCTCCCTCTTGATAATGCAATTTCTCAGTGTCCATATTGCATAAACTCAAAGCTAAGCAACAAGCAATCAATTTGGTTACAGTACCTTTTGCCTTCATTTGGTTATTTGAGCATACAAGTGCGTTCTAGCAATCAATTGGACACATATCGCTTGTTTTCAAAACCTTTTATTTCCATCAAATTACTTCCTTTCAGAGAAAAAAAAAACTAATAAACCAGAATAATTTTCTACAATCATCAGATACTAAATAAATTCGAGCGCAGTCATTCCTGACAGATAATAAACTGTCAAATGGTTGTAGAAAATAAACCAAGAAGTTGCAAGTAATCAATTAGACCTGCGTCGGAGATGTCGACCCGATCTTGGCCGTCCATCCGGACCACCGGCGTCGGCGGGGCTCCGGCTTCCGGAGGCCGATCAGGCTTCTTGGCCACCGCAGGATGCGGCTCCGTCCTGGCCGGCCGCACCCTTCCGGTGGCTCTCCGCAAGGCCTGACCCATTCGCCCCCGTTGCCTCTCTCTCTCTCTCTCTCTCTCTCTCTCTCTCTCTCTCTCTCAGCTTCTACCCGACCAGCAGCGGATCAACTGCAGCTGCAATGCCAACTAAATTTGCACAGGATTTGGAGATCGCCGGATCGACGGCGGCGCGGCCAACGTAAGACGAGGCCGAAGCGGGCGGTCGCGCAGCAGCCACGCGCACGCGATGCGTCTGCTCTGCGCATGGGCACGCAGCCAGTGGAGCTTTACGAGTCGGGCTACTTTAAGATTCGCGAATCGTGATCAAAGGATCCTCTAAACCCGGTCGAAGCCGGAATTGAACCGATTTCTAAACCATGTTTTGTCTGGCATATATATGATAGTTGTAGCATTTCATTATTACAATATATAGTGTTGTTGTAGGTATTAAAAATTGTAATAGTTGTAGCATTTCATTATTTAATTTCAAATCAGTTGGACTGTAAAAAATATTGTGCTAACTTATTTTGAAATTATAAAAAATGTAGTTAACTAAAAGTATAAATATGTAACAAACTTTTCGCATAAAAACTACTGATAATTGAACAAATCTAGAACAAAACGTTTTTTAGTATTAAAATTTTATATTTATGTTATCTAAATATATTTTTAATTATTATAAAATGATAATACTTCCTCGGAAAATATATTATTAATATAGCTAAAGTGCATAAAAGACCTCATAAGGCTAGATTACCTAAGCTAACATTAAAAATAATTTTCTACATTAAGTGGGACAAAAATAAGATAAATAATGTTATATATATTGAACCCTTATTGAAAAGGGTCACAAAATCTACTTATTCATCCTACCCGAAAGAAATCAAAACATATAATATATGAATTCTCAAAGTTCACCTACACCATTCCAAAGACATGTGAGAGTTCAACATCAGAATGTCTAGTTCCTATGACTAAAATAAAGAGCAAAATTGAATAAAAAAATCCTTACAAAGTATATTAACAAGATAATTATGTTATATTTTTAAACACCTAATCAAATATAAAAAAATAACACGGAAATAAAATGTACCCCTCCAATTTAATCGCTGAATTTGAGGACATATATATATTTAATTTTTGTGATGTATTCAATATGTAATCCAAAAATTTGAGCTCATTGATTATCAAGTTATTTGTTTCTTTTCTTGTTATGCTTACATTCAAATGTGAAAAAAATTATAATAAAACGAAAATATCGATATTTGAACCACGAAATAAAATCTAATGAATTTTTAATTATAAAAAACATTACCATAATAAAAACACTAAGCAACATTTGAATCATCACATAGGACTCCTTAAAATTTGATTGTACACCATGTCAGGCAAAGATGTGAATATCTTCAATATCAAGCCCTCGGCAGACCATGTAGCTACTTTACAAACTAGAACAAGTTGCCTCCATCCAACTACAGAATAACAAGTTCATTTTCTTAGAAATAAATTTTGCTCTAAAGTGCAGCAGTTCAATCAAGTCATAACAGCCAGATATTCGACTGTACAGCTACAAATAGAGGATTCTGAGAGAGCACAAATATAGGAAAAATTAATTCATCATAAGCACGAAAACGGAAAGCTAATTGTTCTCCTCGGACAACAAGACCAGAGACTACAATTTCCTGGATCAAGTGTGCAATACATTCTTTGCAGCAGCATCAACCACAAGCCACCGCCAGATAACTTCAATTCCTGGAGCATCTTACAGCATAGACTAAGAATTTCCATTAGATGTTAATTGAGATGAAAGACTCACCAGAGCAAGTAATTGAGACTACTTGAACAGGATAAACTTAAATGTCAGATCAAGTTATGAGAACAATGCAACAAAAAGTCTAAGGGTTAGATTGGGTTTTCGGCATCATATCACATGTTCTTGCCCATGATACACTTGACAAGATCCAATATGCGAAAGTAGTCATAAAAGAGAGAAGAATGTTCACCCTCAAGTCCATCTCGGCTAACACGGTTACTCCCTGCTAGATTATTGCAGGGACTCCCACCAATAACCAGATCAAATCCACCCAACGAGTGGATCAGTTGTTCTAGTCGGGCAGGACTGAGTTCTTGCACATCAGCAAGGTCAATTAGAATGCCCGTCTGGTTTGTCTGCTCCCACCAACTTCTAACTATATTTCTGTTCACTTCAGAGATTTCAACTGAAACAATAGCCTTGATCTTTATGCCCAGACGATGGAGAGCAACCTCACCACCTCCAATACCTGAGAAAAGTGACAACACTGTAATACCATTTGGAAATATCTCCTTAAGAACCGATAGATGGTAAGCCACTGTATCCACCTGGAATGAATTACCCAGGGATCTATATCTCTCTGTCCTACTAATGCCACCCCCTCTGGTGTGGTGTCTTGGAAATCCTAAAAGCTTCTCAATCTCATCTGGCTCTAATGGCGCTACTTTGTGTTTCCCCACCCACACAAGGTTCCACTTTCTGCACTCATGAAGAACATAATGCTGGACTCCAACAGGTGGAGGATCATCATATTTTGAGAGCGCTTGCCGGATCCTCTCAGTGAGCTTTGCACTAGCAATACAAGTTTGCAAACAATTAAAATGTTGCCTAGGGTCCCAAGAAGGCCACCATTTCCTTGTATCAGGAAATACTTCATGAATGGTTTTGGGGGGAATGGGCCGCAGTGGAAATCTGTTCTGAATAGGAAGGTTGTGAATATATGCCCTTTTCCTGGCAGCTGCACAGAAATACTTTGAGTCCACATACTCTGGTTCAATATCATATAAAAAGCGCGATATGGTTTCCCAAACTCCTTTTGGTGCCAATGCCACATTTTCATAATAGAAATATGGTGGTCCAATTGCTGTTTCGGGTAGCCTTCTGTGGGTAATAAGCATTTCCTGGTCAGGGAGGCCAAATCCAATCATGGGATTGGGGAGTGAAATCGGTGAAGGATAACTGTCGGACAAAGTTTGTCGCTTTCTGCTCTTCAATATCTCAATAGCTTTCCTTTTTCTACCTTGGGAACAAGCCTGCACATAAATTTGAAAATGTCAAAGAAGATAACAAGATTCAGCTGTGTTAATTGTGGAAGTGCAACGACAAGAGGAGATGAAATTCTTCACCTTGTTTCCAGAATAGCCTAATATTCTACATCCATATCCATCATATTCATTGGCCATCTGAGCAGCATGTATGGAATCTGCTAGCTCCAAAACAGTTGCATCTGGACCTGATTGCCAATGAAAACATGATTAATGAAAAATAATAGGACACTATAACTAAAACGTGGTTACAGAAAATTCATAACCAGATGACATGATCTTAGAGAACACTATCATAAAACAAATGTATGTTTGATTCTGAACAAAAATCAGCATGCTTTCATGGACCTAGCTTGCTTGATAATCTCGTGTAAGTATAACAGCATACATATAACTTTATATTGACATATCTAACCACTATTTGAACCAAGAACCGACCAAAAAGTAAGTTCTATAAGCAATTCTCACATTCTCACCGTATCAAGAAACATTCTTGACGTAGGCCATCCTCCAATTATAACTATGACAGCAAACACATACAAATTGTTGATGGAGAAGAAGTACAAGAAACAAATTAATATGATATGACAGTGGGAAAATGTATATTTCATCGAATAAATATTTACCCTTCCAAAATATTATAAACCTTGCTCTATGGTTTACACAGTTTTTCTGACAGTTGCTCTGTGGTTTACACTTACACATTAACCAACTGATGAGACGTTACACAGTTTAAACGGCAATCAAGTTAGTAGGCTTATATCAAAATAACTAGATATTCCTATGGAAAGTGGGGGAGGATTGTTGGTTTAGGCATGTGTAAAATTATGTTACCACATCTATGAATTGCCGCAAAAGCATCATTTGTCTGGAAACCCATCTCTACCAAGGTCATTAGCTTCTTGTCTTCAGCGGAAAGATCTTCAGTGAATTCCTAGAACAACGAACAAAGAGAAAAAAAATATAGCGAAAAAAAAAAGTGTCATATCTATTGAATGCAGCATTTAGTGTTTATCAGTCAATAACAGCATAAAGAAAAACCAACCACATATTGCAGATCTTAATTCCACAGAACAATCTAATACATAACCTAACAGAAATAGGGTAAATTACGCGAACGGTCATCCAACTTTACCCTCTATCCCGTTGCGGTCACTAAACTACAATTTGTAACGCGACGATCATCTAACTTGAAAAACTTTTCATGCACGGTCATTATGACCGGCTACTGTCGGTTTCCAGGTAACTCCGAGTACGTGGAGGCCATGGAAGCAGCTTCTCTCTCCTCCATGTCGATATAGATTATTATACGGTTTTTTCTCTTTTCCTACGTGGCAATAAAAAAATAGAGATTGAGAGAGATTGAGAGAGAGAGAGAAGGGGGTAGCTGCCCCCCCCCCCATAGATAGAGAGAGAGAGGGAGGGTCGGAGGGAGGGAGGGAGCGTGAGAGTGACAGAGAGAGAAAGAGAGAGAGAATCGACGTGGCAGAGAGAGAATTGCTCCTATGGATGCTACATAAGCGCGGTAACCTAGAAACCGGCAGTAGCCAGTCAGAATGACTACGCATGAATTTTTTTTCAAGTTGGATGGCCATCATGTTACAAAGTGAAGTTTAGTGACCAAAATGGGAATGCGTGAAAGTTCGATGACCGTTCGCGTAATTTATCCAACAAAAATATGTATATATGACAACTTGTATCTATAGATTAACCTACAATCATCCCAACTATAACTAAGCATTATATGGTAGGGGTGTTCACGGGTCGGGTTGGACCCGATCCGAACCCAAATCCGAACTGACCCGACCAATTTTGGTCGGGTCGGTTTGGATCGGGTCATGCTCTTTTTGGAATCTCAACCCGATCCATCCAAAGTCGAGTTGGATCGGGTCACCCAATCATTTTTTTCATTTTCTTTTTTATATTTTTGTTCAATTTATTTTTTTAGTATTTAGTACGAATCATTATATTTAGTATTCATTTTAAAGCATAAAATATATTTTTTTAATGTTTTATTATGATATATTTTAAATTTCAAAATATAATTAACCTTTAAATTAAATTAAAACTATTTTAATTAAAAAAATCAGGTCATCGGGTTGGGTCGGGTTAAATCGGGTCGAAAATTTTCAACCCGTACCCGACCCGACCAAGATTGGGTCTTGATCGGGTCGGGTCGGGTCCGACCCGATCAAAAAACCGAACCGACCCAATTCAGTTTGGGTCGGTTCGGGTGGTCGGGTTCACCAGGTCGACCCGACCCGGTGAACACCCCTATTATATAGAGTTTCACACTTCAGCAATGATAAAAAGGAATAAACAGTATATCTTTAGTGAAACACCCCCATATGGCAAAAGGGATGACTAAAAATGGTTAGTCATCCATCTGTGTATATATACGATAAAATGTACTAGTGTATAACAGTAAAATGCACCCTATGCTATTATCAATCTTAGCTCATAGGTCAACTTAAATATTTCTGGGTTCTTGAATGCCTATATAAACTCATGTGCCCCACCCCACTAGATTTCAATTTATTGAATGATTGGAAGCTCTACTAAATTAGCCTATTTGCTTCCTACTTCTGGTTAAACTACCCCCCCCCCCCCCCCCCCATTCTTCCTACTTCTGGTTAAACTCCCCCCCCCCCCTCCCCTCCACCCTGTTCGGTTTAATTTTATGTGTTCCTATGGCCTAGGCTCGTGATGCATCAACCGGTTTGATGGAGATAAGTTAACCTACTATTGAACCCTAATTAAATTATCCGCTTAAAACTAATTAAGTTATCCACTCATGAGAAATTAAGGCAAATACTCATTCATCCAAGCATTAGTTCTAATACAATTGTATGGGGGCTCATATGGAGTTCCAAAACACCCCATGTAATCATAACATAGAAACCTAATAAAAGAAAAACTAATCCAAATGCCTAAACTAAGGGGTTCATGCTAAAGGCCCATAATATCATTCCCGATCTACATCAATTCTCCCCCACTAAGAAAAGCTTCACTCCGACGAATTACAAGATGGTACAAGTGCTGAAGGACAAACATCAACATCTCGGAAGTCAACTTCATTAATCCAAACAACAATAATATGGGAATAATTGATCCAATAGATGAACATGCGCTGACAAGGAAGTCGTGCAAGAACCGTGGAAACTCAAAAATCAACAAATCATCAATATAATTCTTCTCATATGTGGCAGCAGAAAGTGTCTCTTTGTAAACATCAATGTCAGAATATGACATTGTGCACTTCCACTGCTCACCCTGTGAAGAAAGAACTACAGAATTTGAAATAGTAAAATCAAGAGAAAGAAGTGTGTTAATATAAGAGGATTTTAACACGGGATCAACTTTCTCAAGAACAACTAATGGCTCGAAAATAAGAGCATCAATGTGATATGAGACAATCGGCTCGAGTACAGAACATCCATAGGATCTTACTTTACTACCAAAAGGGGTAGAGAATCAAGATCATCATCTAAGTATGACATCTCAATCTCTACCAAAAAAGAGTAATCATCCTGCAATGGACCATCAGAATTAGGAAAAGGTGTATCAATTGCAAAAGAAGGATCAGAGGAGTAACACAATGACAATAAGTAGCACATGGAGGACAATGTGGAGAACGTCGTGGAAAATTATCTGGTGGATGACCAAGTAAAGGACTTAAAGGATGAACATGCAAATGCAATAGTCATGTGAACAATTGTGTGATAATAAGGTGCGTGGTTAGGGGGGTAACCATAAGGAGGTGGGTAGGCATAAAAAGGCAGAACATAGCACAATGCATAAATATTTTAACCTGATGAGAATGGCATGGCAGAAGGTCCATAAGGGTAACCCGAAAAAAAAGTTTGACATCGTTCAATGGTGTTGATCTTACTACATAGGGTATCATACTTACGACTAAGATCGTCGAAGACTTGCAATGCGGAAGGATAACGTGATTTCAAGTAGTATGTACAACTAGAACCATAAGTACCAGGAATCTTGCTTGACATAGTAAAAAGTTTCAATTTTTCTCAAAAGAAAAAGAATCGATCACTCATTTTTTTATTTCATTCTCTCTGATTTTTTTCCTTTCTTTATCTCTCTCTCTCTCTCTCTCTCTCTCTCTCTCTCTAAATCTCTTTTTTTTTACCTGTTTCTTTTTCTCCCTATTTTCTTATTGTTCTGTCTTTTTTTCTTCTCCCTGATGAGAATTTTTCTTCTTCTCTCTTGTGAAGAACAGTCTTGAATTTTTTGCTGGCTGAGGTTATGAACAACGAAGACGGTTGTTGTGATTGGCGTGCTGGAACTGTGGCAGTGACGGCAGCAAACTGGAGCAGCTACAAACTTGTAACTGGACGGAGGTTTGTAGAAGGCAAACATGGCAGCAACAGGTGGTGTTGAGTTGGCAGTGCAGTGGTAGTGCAAACTGTGAAGGCCGCAGCAAGGTTTGGATGTGGCTGCTAGCGGCGCTGGAAGGGTAACGAGGCGTTAACGAGGCATTAGGGTCATTGATGGTGGATGGAGCAGAAACAGAGGCAGCATGAAGGGCAGCACCACGAGCAGCAACATGCTGGAGTAATAGTTGTCGAAACTTACAGTGGTGAAAGCGTTCAATGAAGTGACGGTTGTACGCTGCAGAGGGATGTTGCAATTATGACGGTGGACCAAGGGCAGCTGCAATGTTGTGGAAGAGACAATGTGCAGTGGCAGAGGCGGCAGAAACGAGAGGGGCAGTAGCAGCTTGCAACGATGATTGAATCAGCGCCATGATCGTTGTGGAAATTGGCTGCGAGGTTTGTTTGGAAGATGAAAATCGTGGATGGTGGAGCAGCAAGCGGCATTGGCTTGTGGCAGTCACATAGAAGGCCAGGTGTCGACGACAAGGGGATTTGATCACAGTGGCACAGTAATACAATCATACGGGAGTTTATATAGAATTCCAGAACACCCCATGTAATCATAACACAGAAACCTAATAAAAGAAAACTAATTGCAAGGAAAATTAATCCAAAGATCTAAATTAAAGGACTTATGCTGAAGGCCTATAACTAAAGACTAATGACTCCCGGCAGAAGGCCCATAATATCATTCTTGTTCTACAGCACGGTTCCTTTTCATTATGCAAGCTAGCTCCTAACTACTCTGCTGATCCGATGTTACCAACTACTCATGATTCTACTACCTTGCCCAAACCCAAGAGTGCTTGCCATCAGCTAGGCTCATACGACTACCATGCGTGTTTCGGCATCATGCTCACTATCTGATAAAGTCAATTAAGTCACAACAATAGTACATTTGGTTCGCTGAACTAAAGGATGACGGAAAGGAAAGAGAATGAGAAAATATGTTTGATGACATTTTTTTGAGAAAACAAAGGATGGTTACCATGAGTAATTGAGTAATCATCTATGTTAGTTAATTAAAAGATTGCTATTTACATGCAGAGTACAAAATATCAAACTCATCCATTCTCCCGGTTTATCACCATGCTATATTGAATGATAATTATGGAAATGAAATTCCATGCCGAGATCACAAGGAATGAAGGTTTCATGGAAACCTTGTTCCTTTCCAAGGAATTCTAAAACCTTTTTTTCAAAGTGATCAAAGACTCTTTATGCTAGTTTGCTTCCTTCTTGACTTTTATGCATATATATATATATATATATATATTTATTAAGGTAAGAAAATGGTCACTATTATCATGGTAGTAATTCAAGTATATTATGGGTTTACGACAAAAAATGAATATGCATGTGGATAGAGAAACTATAATGTGCTGCCTCAAATATAGAGTATCATTCATGTTTCTCCACAATAGTTTTTTTGGTTGAACAGTTAAACTGAATTTCACATATTTTATCATATTTGTATAAGTTATTTGTTATAAATCAAAGAAAAATATACTTCCTTACTAAGTAAAAATATCTTTTTATTATTGTTAAATTTTAACTTATTGAGATAGCATCTTTCTTCAAAGCATAAGCTTGAAAGAAGAAAGTATTTTCTATATTTTGACACGCACACGGCACACCCAAACACATGTGCACAATCACACACACACGCTCATGCTCTTGAAGTACGCACACACGCAAATATGGTTGTCATCTTTTAGCTCTAGCCTAACAAATAGACAGCTTACAGAGGAAATTTGTGAGACACAAACACAAATATGGTATGAAAGAAAAGAGTATCTTCCAAAATTTATACTTTTCACAACTAGTATATGCTTAGAGATCAATAATCCTATATTGGATTTCTTGTGGAAATAATGATGCTAAAGACAATAAATATAATATGCTGATCTTCTATTAGATTTAATGTAAATATTAAAAACAACAATGATAGTTAGAAAACATACAAGGATGTCAATGTTGTGTCAAACAGATTATGTCATTATAACTTTAACTTTTAAACACTTTATATCAATTATACTTTGGGTGCAAGATCATTATCACCAATTCAATTACGTAGTATTTCCTTTCCAATGAGCCAAACACAATACTGGAATGTCCTTCCGTAGTCAACTAAAGATGACGAAGTGATAACCATTCCATTTCAGTACATGTTCCTCTCTTTCCATTCTCAGTCCGTCAACACAATCATAAATGAAAAGTACAAGATTGTACAAGGTGTAAAAGGAAATCATGCAGCATCAAAAACAATATTTTTAGGACATTATATTAAGTTGACCAACACAATTTAAATTTCTATCATTTTCAATCTAATAACAAACCTGAAAGTTATAGTAGCATTAAACCCAAAAAAAACAAATATTAGAATAAAATTAGGAATAAGATCAGTCAATTGCATAAAGCCACTAACCATAATCAATTAGCATTTAAATTGATCCATTTGTTGAAATGAAAGGAATATTTTCCTGCTGAATTTGTTTCATAATCCTCCAATGGATAGACTAGTATGTTACCTCATATTCAGAATTATCACCATCAAAAAGATCATCATCCGCCAAATCTGCATTGTTATCCATATCGCTAGATAATGTGCCGCCACTAGGGTAAGGATCATTTTCTGAAAGTTGTTTCCCGATAACCTACAAAAAAAAAACACCTACATAGCTCAGTAAAAGCGTAAAAGAAGATATAAATCAAAAGACGAGAAAGAGCAATTTTCTATGTTTTGAATCTAGATCGCAATTTAAGATTTTCATTAATTTATTAAAATAACTTTAGAGCAGCAATGGATCAGCAATACACTAACCCCATAGGTCAGCAGTGTCTCGAGAATAGCCTCAGAATTACCTTCACCTTTACAACAAAAAGAACCTCGGGATAAGAAAACAACTGACCAGAAAAATAATTAATGTAGCCTAACAAAGAAGACTGACCATTTTGCTCAATAGCTTTCAGCACCATGTCTTCAGGAAAACCCATATCCATAAAATGAATTAGCAACGGGGACCTAGAAGAACCAGCCACACAATCCTAAAACAAGAATTTGAGGGGAAAAGTGTTCAGTTGAGCAATAATAAGTCATTTCTAAAAGCTTCTACTCGATCAGTATTTCATTAATTTATCATGAAAATATCATGAAAACATTTCCATCTCTATGTGCACAAAAAGAAAAGAGTAATATAAAAAAAAAGACAACATTGTATGAGACAATATCTATACAACACATGTACTAATATAAGCATTATAACAACCTGAGCAAATTAATAAAGGTTCTATGTTTGGATTTGAGAAGCTTGCCTGGTTTAATAACTTATTATACCATATTTTTTAATTAAAATATATTTTTTTTAATAAAATGTCATAACAGATATTAGCTATATAATTTAAGTTGTATTTATAATATATTAACTATATAGGTTGGCCTTATAAGCTAACAAGCTACGCCTAATATAAACAAGCCAAGCCTATTTAGATAAAAACAAGTTTAAATCTAAGAATGGTATGTTTTTCAAATAAAATGAGCTGAACAAATAGATAAAGCCATGAGTTGTTTTGTTCATGAACGGCTTGGCTTTTGTCCAGCCTGGTTCTAAGAATAAAAGCTAAAGATAATTCATAACATTTGTTGATAGAGAATATGTTAAGCAGCCTTTCCCAAACTCATTTTCAGATTTTTTTATAAGCAAAAAGACAAGTTTCATGACCTGCTTTCCAACAGTGTTTTTCTTGAGTCAAGGGAAAATAACTTAATGTTTTCAATATGTTTTCTCAAAGAAAATACTTCCTTTTGTTGTTTTCCACTCCTAAATATATCCCAATCCCCAACACCTCTGTCTTAATCTCCACTCTTTAGCTTTGCAAAGTCCCACTCTTAGGAGTTCTTTTTCCAATGTGGTTTCCCTCTTTCGTCCTTTTAAAATAGAAAATAATTAGATTTCAGTGTTAATTTCATGTCCTTTGTGATGACAAGTCTTAGACACTCAGTATTCATCTGCTTCATTCTATGCTTCTTGGATTTTTATTGGTAGATAAACCCATCAAACCAATTATCCATACACTATCTTTAAGTTCTCTAACTTTAGTTAATTAATCAAATATTACTAGAAACCTTTCGATCTTAGATTGAACCATCCACTCAGCAAAGCCACTTTGTATATCTATATGGGGTGAGACAGGCTCAACCTCTCAACCTCGGTATAACTCGTAAAGCTATCATCCGTGCTCTTGAAATGACCATTAGCCACAAACCTCCAAGGCTCCAACTTCGACACTTGAGGAGGTCCCCCAAGGCTCCAATACAAGAACAAAACAAAGAGAAAACCCACAAAAAGATATCTCAATTTAATTCATTCTTTTTGAAGAATTAAATTTTATCTTTTACACTTGCTACATTGTAACAATTCGTCGCCATAACCAATTGAAATCGTGTAGATGACACAGGGTACAGTGAGGAGCTACTGTCAACAGATTTAATGATTTTGGCTACTCTACTTTTGTTATATCCCTGACTCACTTTCAACTGGTTCTATTTTCAAAACGTAAGCATACCCTTTAGATTTTTCAAAAGAACAATCGTTTACCTCCTTGGAGGAAGACGCTGCAGCATCACCGGGCGCTGTCCTCCTCGGCGCTGGAGCTGAGGCCGGGGCCGAGACTGGGGCCGGTTCATCGTCACTGTCCCACTCGAAATCCTCATTCACTTCACTGTCGCTTGTCCAGTCCTGAACACATAGCAAGAATAGCCTGCTAAATCCCTAATCTAACAAGCAAAGACTTGAGAGTGTTCGTGAAAGATCATTTTTTTTGGTGTTTTCTTTCTTTCACAGCGACTAAAATCACAACCTAAACATTCAAATATAACCTTTTGCACATTTCTTACTCACCATCTTCAGAACAAATTGTCCCGAGAACCCCCGATACAAATTAGGGAAAGCGCCGGAGGGAAGGAAAAGAAATTGAAACGGAGAAGAAGTGGAGGAGGAGGAGAGAAACCCCCTCCTCCAACTTCTACTGGCTTTGGGGTTCTGCTTCGATCGAAGACCAGGAAACCAAGCGATCCGCGAAATCTGCGAATAAGAGAGACTGCAAAGAGCTTGAAGAAATAAGTAAACCTCGGGAGGAACAAATAAAACACAGGAGAGAGAGAGAGAGAGAGAGAGAGAGAGAGAGGAGTGGAAATGGAAGAAGAAGAAGAAGAAGAAGAAGAAGAAGAAGGCGTGAAATTAAATGACGAGAGAAATACCGAGAATAATGACCCCGAAAAAAGGAAGAACGGCTTGGTTTTTTGCGCTGTCGGGTCGAGTTCGGGTCAGCGGGTCAAAAATTGGCTAATAATGAACCCCCGGAATATCCAATCAAGATATTAGATTAAATTTATTTTTTCTTTTATTGATTATATTTAATTAATTTAATAAAAAATTTAAAAAAATAAGAGATGTAGATTTCATCGATACAAAGGACTTTTTTTTATTTAACTGATAATACTTAATAAATATTAATACTGATAAATATTTTAAGTGCTGAAATTTATTTTAAAATATAAATATTTATATGTTTGGATAAAACTAGTTATAATATTTGTTAAAATAAATTTTTATTAAAATATTCTTGATTCATATAGTAATAAATTTAAAAATATAAATAAATAATGTAATTGATTAAAAAAAGTTAATAAATTTAAAAATAAACAGGGATGATCCTGCTCATTTTTCTCAACTTATAAATTATTATTTTTAACAATTATAGGTATAATTTTTTTTATCAAATATGGAGAAAAATTTAAATTAATTTAAAGTTTAGCCAAATAGATCTTAAATTTATGTATTTTATAAGGGGATGTTTGATTAGACAATTTGTTATTCGACGAACAAAAAAAAAATTTAATTAATTTAGACTGAATAAATAACTTTAATTATCTGATAGAATAATTTTTAAACAAGTTAAACGTTTATGTTACAATTCTTTTTAAAATACTAATCTTATTCTTATTATCTTTGTAAGTAGTTGATCAAGTAAAATAGACTAAAGTTTTATTTGACTCTTTATTATTATTTTTATCAAATGAATATGGCAATCAAACCAAATAAAAAATCGTGTATTTTTGAAAATCAATACTTCAAATCTTCTTTTGTAAAGGGATGTTTGAGAATTTCTTTGTTTTATACATTTTAGAATCACAAGAACACACGCTAAAAAGTGCGAAGAAACCTTTTTTCTAGGACTCCTTTGCAATGACTACTTTGAACAAGACGGTAATGCTCCATTGATCTTCCAATGAAAAGAGACTCATCTTCGATCTAATTAATCATTAAGATTATGTTCACTATATTATCATTATATATTACCTGACAATCTATTATTTATATTATTTTTAAAAAAATATTATTATTTATTAAATTATAGTAGTGTATGTTACTTTATTTACTACGCACAAGTAATGTGCCTGTCAAATTTTATTACCTTATTTATTATATGAAAATATTAATAAATAATATACAATTTTTAACAAAAATTCTTGAATAATCTAGTTAAGTTTACAAATTTATATGAATTTAATTTGAATAATTTATATAATAATAAATTATTATTAATAATTATTCTTATATTATAATGATTACTAATAAATTGTTGAATTTAATGATGGGTATGCTATGTACCCTATATGTTAAACCGTTAGATCTAAGATCTACGATTGAAAAAAATAAACAGAAAATAAGAATCTTAAATAGACTAATCATATATTTTAAATCTAACGATTTAATATATAGGGTACATGATGTAGCAGAATATACCATTGTTAAATTTTAAAATATTTATAATTTATAAATAATTTATTATCATTCGTCAGAACCTCCTCAAATGAGCAAAAATTGGATTTCGAAAATCGAAAGAAATTTAGTATGTTGATCGAAACTAAAGTTCTAATATATCCCTTTGAGAAGTGGTGGCGTATCTAATTTTGGTTCTAGTTTCCGATTTCAAAGAGACCCCAAGGTGAAGGTGATGTTTGATTGGGATATGATAAACTAGAATAAAAATAATTATTTAATTCAGATAAGCTATTATGAGGACAATTCGATGGAATAACCTCTTTTAAAAAATCACTAATTATGATATAAACTTTTTTAAAATGATAAGTTTTCTCTTATCAATTAACGAGTCTTTGACAAAATAAAATGAAGTAAACTTGTCACGACCCAGTTTAAACCTTGGTTTATCTCGCAGGTCGCAACATATCATGGACGATCAAATTACGGAAACCTGCTATTAATTCAAGAGTAATATAATAGAAAGTGATCAAACAATGCAAGATTTTTATTGATCATTAAGAGTCACTGCACTATTTAACTTTTACATATAAGTCTAGTTTCAAATATTATAACTAATTCTTTTCTTTTATATTACACACACAAAATGACTCTCAAGTTCTTCCAAAAGAAACATAGGAGACATAAGTCTCATCTATACCTCATGTCCAAAAGTGCTTCTAATCCCGACATATGATCGTCGAGCACAACCTCGGAACTGATCTACTGATATGAAAAAAATATGAAAACACAATATGAGCAAACCACAACTCAGTAAGTTGAAAACTCATAATCTATGTGTTATCACATATTCAATTTGGATAAACAATATTAAGTGTATCATACCCTGATAACACATAAGTACTAGCACCTTATCATAACATAACTAATATCATCTTATTACAATAACATAATAAGATCGCGCTTGTCACATGGAGGTATATAAGAATCATGGATGCATATACATGTCATGTCACCAACTGGCCAGAGGTACCATCTCTTTCAGGATATCATAATCCTGTCGGAGTAGTGGTTGTTGGATTCTTAAGATGTCCCCTACAAACTCAAGTGGTGGCTCTCATCGATTGCAATGTAGCACTTTGGTTCGCATGACACTTAGGTCCAATTTAATCATCCTTCTGGGAATTTAACATATCAGCCCTATAAGGTATTTCAACCTATAGGGGTAACATATCAACCCGACAGGGGTAATGCAAATGCATGCTCATGTAAAATGCAAATGCATCACCTTGTCATATCAATCATATAATATAATTGCAATAAAATGATTCAATTCTTTGTTGTGTTCCTATAAACAATATCATTTACTCTCATATATATTAAGAAGTATAGTTACTTCAACACTGTACACTTTATTGCCTAACGTATGTTTCAGTTTCTAACATAACATATTAAGTGTCATTGAATGTAAAACACATAATAATGATCAAATCATCATATTGCCTTAAGTAAGACCTTGATAGTTTTATTCTATATAAATCATATAATTAGTTCCAAAGTATATGAAATCTAACACTAAATTATTTTGTTTATGTGGATGGGCAGACTAAGTTTGTGCATTAAAAGAGATGATTCTCAGTATACAAAATTTTTTTATAAAATCCTAGATATCCCATAAAGTAGACATATATGAATTATTATCACTAGAATCATAGACAAGTCTTAGTATTTGAAATATACCAACACTACTATTTGCATATACATAGTAAAAAAATAGGTAGCATGATGTCTTAGATTTGGATAATTAATTTCTGGTGTGCAACTTTAATTAAGACAATTCTAAAGGCTCTGAAAGCTAAATTTCAAAATAATTTCACAAGTTTAATATCATAATTTTTGAAGAATTACAGAGTAGCACAACAATAACCCCAATACCAACTTCTACTTTGTTCTTAGTTTGATCATATTCTTCACCAGGGAGATAAGAATCCATGATATTTTTCACAAAGACAAGAGCTATATGATTCATTACAGATGAGAGAAAACTAATTTTGACCAAATTTTCTAAGGATAATTCATAGGAGATGAGCTAACAACTTACCTAAAATAAAAATCATATTGATATCAGCTTGATTTCTAATATATTTCCTTAGCTTTCTTTGTTCATTCTTCTCAACCGTTGGTCTCAGCTTTTAGATGTTAAGGATAGAAAATATGTGGTAAAAAGTGAAGAGATAAGATATTTATATACCTTTTACCGACCTATGTTGATGTATATCTACTATATTAACCGGCTTAAGGTCAAGTAGAAATGTTACAACTATATCCTTGTTAATGGCATTATTTACATGTAATATCATTCAAGTAAATGATCTGTCTTTTTCTTTATTTATTTTATTTATATATTTACTTAATATATTACATGTAAATAAGAAACTACCCCCATTTGAATTCAAATAAAATATTTATAAAATTAAATTACAAAGGAATACAAATCTAAATTTTGGGCCGAAGAACAAAATCGGCAGTTTTCCAGATTTTTCATTTATGTCCTTTCATTTAACCTAGCTAAAACTCTTCCTAAAATTTATTAAAAATCATATTTAGTACACTTTAACGTATATGAACAATTATGAGGACTTCAATTTTCCAAATTATAAATTTTTCAAAAAATCATATTTTCATGCCTTAGTCAGATTTCGCTAATTTTCAACATATGAAAACTGAAACTAAAATACATACTTTAATACATATATGATGATAGATAATAACTACATAAATATATAATTAACTTTTATAATCTCATATGAATTATATAATGGATATCACAAAACTCTCATTATATTCTTAATCCTTCAATCAAACATGGTTTAAATGTGCCTAAGAACAATATTTTTGCCACCTAATGTAACACCTAGCAGTTTCAAATAATAAAAAATGAATAACAAAAGGATAAAAAAGAAAAATAAGGTAAGATAAAAGAGAATATAATTAAGATTAGAAACATGATAAGATTGAAAGTTAAAATTATTATCTTAATATTTTAATATAATTTTTAGTCATGTTAAAATTAGTTCTTAAAGAACCCCTGGTCACAATTCAGAAAATTCTAAAATTTTATGAATTAAAAAGCATTAGATGATCTTTTAAGTAAAACAATAAGCTCATGTGTATTAGTTTCACTCATTTTTCAGACATTTATCGTTGTTTATCAAATATAAGTTTAGATTCCTTTTATTTCGATCAAAATAAACTATTTAGAAAAATAAATTATAAGAATGTAATTTATTTTAATGTATTTAATAAATAATTTAAATATCAGATAATCATTGTTTTGAAAAGATAAAAAATAAATTAACAAGCGGAAAAATACATTTTCAAAGAATAAGTTAATTTTCTAATCTTTAATTTAGTTTTATGTTAACTTTTTATCGATCGAACTTTTTATAATACCAATTTATTTATTTTAAATAGTTTCATAAAAAGTAAAGGAGCATTAGAATAATTAAATATTAGATAATTATTGTACTGATTAAGAAAATAATTTTTTTGTATTTATTATGCAGGTTACTTTTCTTAGTTTCAGAAAAAACTAATAAATCGGTCGTAGGGTTTTAGTTCTCCCTTTCACTCTCGGGTTTAGGGAGTCATGGCGCTGTCTCCTCTCGCGCGCCTCCTTTCCGGTGGCCGCAGCTCCTCCGGCCATCTCCTCCTGCCCGCCGGAAAGTTCCCAGCTTTCATTGCCCTCCGACACCTCTCATCCTCGCCTCTCCCCCGCCCGGAACCCCCCGACTCCTCTCCCATCCCCTCCCTCTCCGCCCGTCTCTCCTTCGTGTTCGACCAGATCGATGCCATCGATCGCGACCGCACCGCCAAAGACGAGGCACTCCAGCGCATCCGGTCCTGGCGCCAGTCCAGAGCCCCACCACCGCAGCGCCCACGCTCCAGTGAAGATTCCGATTCCTCGCCCCCATCTCCTTCCCCTTTAGCAGCTCCTCCTACTTCCACACCATTCGAGGCCCGTGACTTCACGGCTGCTGCCGTTGACGGCGCGGAGAAGGAAGAGAGCATGCGTGACGTGTTCAGGAAGGAGTTGGAGCTGGTGCACCCGTGGCCCGAATGGATCGAGCTAATGGAGAGGCTGGGGCAGCAGAATTACTTCGACTTCAGGGGCACAGATGAGGAACGCATAGCAGAGAACGTGGGCATCGACCTCTCGGCAGTGAAGGACGAGACAGGTCTCGATTTCTCAAGGGATTGGATAACTGTGCGGAATGCCTGCATGAATTTTGGTCGCGATCGATTTGACATATTGAAGTATGATAAAGTTTGTGCATTTAACATTTTGTTCTTTTTTTCTTTGTGCCTTGTTGTCTTCCCGGGTCTCATATTCTTGTATAATAATTTTGAAATATGGTAGATGATACTGGATGTCTTTCTGTGGCATTAAGGTTCTTATAGGAGGAAAAAAAGTTACTTTTTTTTAATTCTTTACCTATACCTGCTTGAAATTTCTTCTTGGACATATAATCTTTGATGATTGCTCCTTGTTTTGTAGTTTTATATGATACCCTTAATGATTTAACATCCATGCGGTAATTGATGTACAAGTGCTAAATTCAGGTCATTGTCGAGGAAAGATCTCCAGGTTTTAGTTGGATATGGATGCCCAAGCATGGACCCAAAGGTCGTCTTCTCAGCGAAGCTGTTGAGGAAGCTTGTCCATCTGGATGAGGGGGATGTATGCACTTTCATTTCTATTATTTAGATTTCCATCTGGTAGCATCTTCAGCTTAAATGTTTTTTCTAGCAATTTATGTAATGATGCGACATGTACTTTAATGCGTAGTTAATTCTGTATAGAGAAATGTTTTTTAGTACACTGTTATTATATAGTCCGAGCTTCATTCAAGGTCATTGAAGTCTTTCCCCATACAATATGAGATTTCTTTATGGTCCTTGAGTGGCATTTCTATGCTCTAAGGCCTCAGTTAAACTGGAATGGAAATAAATTTCCAGGATTAAGATGCTTAGAATAAGCAAATTTGTGTGAGCCTTTCTTTGTTTGATTTGATTAGTCCGATTAATTGCATAGTTGATGATGCTTATCTTGCTATATACCATCAGGTGTGCAGTTCATGCAACCTAAGAAGTTCATGTAGTAGAGGATATATCCTCACACGTAAAGAGGATGAGGCACGGACTCTTGATGTTATGCGTATCTTACTCACATATGGATTTGATCACATCAATGGATCAGTTGAAAATAAGTCACTGATGAAAATAAAATCCTTGAAAACTGTAATTCGCAAGTTGTTACATGAAGTTGTCAAGTTAAGTGCAGTTCCAATTGATCCCAATCTTCCGCCACCAGTGATTAAAAAGCCTCCACTTAAAGTTAAACAACCGCCACCCCCACCAAAGAAACGAGTTGGCCGTGATGATGTAGAAATGAAGAAAGGAGATTGGCTCTGCACCAAGTACCTCTCTACACTTTCAAGCCTCCAGCTTCCGTTTTCTATATTATTTAGCTTCTTTGGCTGATACTAATTGTTTTGAACTCAGGTGTGATTTCATGAATTTTGCAAAGAATACTGTTTGTTTACAGTGTGATGCCAAACGGCCTAAGAGGCAACTTCTCCCAGGAGAATGGGAGTGTCCTCAGTAAGTGTCTCAGGACTGTTTCTATGATACTTGCATCTTGTAGCTGCTTATTCTTTGTCAATCTGTAATTTAAGCTGATATCAATTTATGAAATTACAAGGAATCTAAAACTTGGACATACTCTTACGTGTTAGGTGCAACTTCTTGAACTATCGACGAAATATGGCATGCTTTCATTGTGACCACAAGCGGCCTCCTGATGATTATACAGAAAACAAAATGCAAATGAAGCAGCCTGGTCCAAGGACAGGACGGGAAAGGAACAACAGGATACAAGATATTTCCAATGCCTGGAATTTTGATTTTGATGATAATGAATCAGATGGGGCAGATGTAGCTACCCATGAATTTGCAGATTCTCCTAAGTCAGAAAATCAGTCTCATGCAGGATTTGATAGAGGTTTCCAAGGGGGTACAGAGTACAATGGTAGAACTACAAGAATCTCAGCACGAGATCGGTACTTTAATAATGGTGATGATGGTAGAAAAGCCGCATCTCAGTCGGATAGAACAGGATTTGATGATTTTGATGATGAAGAGGATGATGTTGATAGTTATGAGTTAGACGGGTCTAACTGCAGCCAGACAAGTCAAGTATCTAGAAGGAGCTACTCTGAGCTTGAGAAGAATTCTGAGTCAGAAGATTTTGATGAACATGATCAGTTTACCAAGTTAAAGCAACGTGACCAGGAGTATTTATCTGGTTCAGATGATGATAACCTTGCGGAACATCCATATTGGCGATCTAGTCATGCTAGGGACTCTAAGCAAGAAGCCCGAGGGAGGGGCAACAACAGTCCTCTTAGGAAGATGTCGTTTGTTTCAGATGATGATGATGAACTGGATTCTGATTTTGATGATGATACAGATGACGTGTTGGCTTCTAGAAAGGGAAGAGATCATAAAAAATCCGTAGCAAGAGGGAGACAAATCTCTGATTCTGATGATGGTGATCGCGATGGTAACTTTAGGATACAAAACAAATCTGCTTCTGGAGGTTCAAGAAAGGAAGTTGGAACTTTTGATCGGCGCAAAAGTTGGACTTCTTCCAACTCACCTTCCAGAGGAGGTTCAAGTATGCACAAAAAAAGTTCGCCTCGTGATGGCTACAGTAGGTTTAGAGAAAATGAAGAATATCAGAATTTCAATAGGTCACGTAACAAGAATGAATCGAAATTCAGACAACCTGGTAGATCAAGAGGTTCACCAAGAAGTGATGGCTATGGTAGGTTTAGAGAAAATGAAGAATATCAGAACTTTAATAGGTTTGGCAGCAAGAATGAGCCTACAATCAGACAACCTGGTAGATCAAGAAATTCACCTAGAGGTGATGGCTATGGTAACAAGAATGAGCCTACAACCAGACAACCTTATAGATCAAGAAATTCACCTAGAGGTGATGGCTATGGTAGATTTAGAGAAAATGAAGAATATCGGAACTTTAATAGGTTAGGCAACAAGAATGAGTCTAGAATCAGGCAACCTGGTAGGTCAAGAGGTTCACCACGAAGTCGAAGAAATTTTGACGAGGATAGGTTTGACTGAAGCATGCACAGAAAAGGCAAGGTATGGTATAAGTTTCCAGAGAATGACGGATTTCGCTGCTTACATGGCTTAGACAACAGTAAGAGATCTGCCATTAGGCAGCTGAGTGTCCAGGTGATTCATGATGAAGACGAAGATGCGGATTGGAAAGATGGATGGAGAGAGAACCATAGCTTCAGGAACTGATATTGTCCTCATGATATGCCATGGGGAAATGGCTTGTAGTTGTGATGATTCGTCCACCTGCTGATATAATGTGAGCTTTTTTTGCATTAATTCACAATTGAACTCAGTGGTTTCTGAGCTTTGGCTTTTTTGTATATCCCACTTAACAGGAAGAGCATAGAGAGGGAAAAATAACAATTCCTCTGCTCCAGCAAAACGCATCCTCAGTTAAGGACAATAATATGTGGGCTTCCTGATACTGTGAGATTCTCGCTGAAGTTACCTTTCTTCTTGGGGATGATATACAAGTAATGATTGTAATGTTATGTTCCAATGTTGTCATTTACGTTCCTTTTGTTTCTCTCTCAATTTGTTATTAATGAGTTGCACATATAAGTGCTTCTTCTCGATGCTAATCAAATATTATGTGGATCTTCGTTCTTGTTGGTCGACGGGAAAGAAGTAGATCTTCAGAAATTATAGTGAATTTTGGTGAAAATATGTTTTTATAAAAAAAGATTGGGGGAAAATGTTTTCTATTTTCTTATTTTGTCACTCAACAAAAGATAAGTTAAAAGGTAATAGTTACTTCTTTTTTAATGACACGAGACAGGTAATAGTCAAATATTTTTCTCACATCCATTTTTTCTAATTTGCAATCGAAATAAGGTGGATAGTAGACATGGGCAAGATTCTCAAGATCTATTATAAGATCAATAAAAAAATTGTGAAATCGAATAGGAGATCATAAGATCATACAAAATTAATAAAATAATATATTTTTAAATTTTTTTGTCTTCAAATTTTTAATTTGAATTTAAAATATCACAAATTTGTCAATTTGTAAAAAAAAATATATTAAACTCATCTATATGAATTATTATTATCAAAATTATATAAAATATTTTTTAATAATTAAAATTTGAGATCGAATAAAATCGTAAGATTGTACGACATAAATTAAGATCTTACTCATAAGATTATTACATTAAAATTGAGATCGATTAACACTCTCAAAATCGTAAAATCATAAGATTTTAAGATATAAATTAGATATAAATCGAGATCTCGACAACTTGATGATCTAGTACATTTTCCTGATTGTTGAAATTTTATACCAGTGGTAAACAATTTTTTCTCAGAATAAATTGAATTTTAGTTTTTGCGTGCCAAAATTTTTTTTTTTGAAAGTTTTATTGATAAGTGACAGATTTGCGATCTGAAATGAGCGATGATAAAAGTAATTCTTTGAAAATTGTGTGACAACAAATGCAAGAAAAATAATGTACATATAAATAAAAAGGACACAGTGTTAAAAATATAAATAAAAAAAATACGGTAAAAAAGTGGAAACATGATAAAAGCAGTAGTGTACTGTTTGCTGTTCCTGAGAGGACACGGGAACATACTATTTAAAATAGATCAGAAACACTTTTGAGGAAAACAAGCACTCTGCGATATATCATCTCCATTTCCTTCTCCATATACTGATCAGTCAGGGGGTTCGAGTCTTTGGTAATTGGTATCAAAAGCGATCGCCGCGCTTGGAGGTCGGAGATCAGGCATCGCCGGCGAGTCCCGCCGTTGCTCCCTTTAACCGGAAGAGCGCCAATGTACAGCGGATCAAGCGATGGCGAGGGCGGCCAGGAGGCTGCGGTCGCCGCTGCGGCCGCCCCCAGGAAGATCCCTCCGGCTTCCTCCATGCCCTGGGTCCGTAATCTCCGGAACTACATCGGATCCGGCGCCGGCCTCGGCTCCGAAGCCCTTATGGGTCTGCCCCAACCCTTAAATCTTTTCCGCGTATTACTTTTGGTGAATTTTTTGTTATCGGGTTGCTCCTGAGGGTAATTACTTTATGCACAAAATTTTCTGAGAATTTGATAGTATCTCTACGGCTTGAAACGGGCGGATGGATGTGAACAATTAATGTTGGGTGGAATTTACTTGTTATTATTGAGATAGGAATGAGATAACATCGAAAACTAGAGAATGTGGTTGGATATGTCCTAAGTTGGCTATCAAGTTAAGTTATCATGTTATAGCCACAGATTTCAGGGGTTATTTGTTTCAATCTAAAAAGTATCTTTTGCGAATTATTCTTAACTCGAATACTGTAGCATACTTAGTTGAAGAATAATTATTTTCAGACAGTGGATGTTGAAAGCATAAAATACAATCATTTACAAAGTCTTAAGAGGTGATTGATTAAAAAATACTTAATCTAATCCCCCAAAAGATCTAATATGATTGCAACTTGAAATTTAACATGTACTGTTTCAACACGTTTTGCATTGAAATAAGAAAAAAACAGCTGCTAATTCATAATATCCTTCGGCATAAGACACTTGGAAAAAATGACTTATTAATTTGGTAACAGACATGTACCTTACTAGTGCAAAACTGATTGAATTTTTTAGGTGTATGTGCGTTGCCATAGTGTATTGTAATAAAAGAATTATGAACTATTAAATCAAATTACTATTATTGCAGATGTTAAGATCTAATCTAAGAAATTTCCAAAATTTGGATTTTCACGTTCTATTTTGTTTGCAAGGTCTGTACAATTCATAAATTAGAAGCTTTCAAGTGACTTTCGGATTAAGTATATGAAGTTTGCTTCCTTTTTTATCTGAACTTGGCATTCTTTAATGCAGAGCTTGAAACAAAAAGAATTTTACTTGAGATTTTCAAAGAACGTCAGCAGAAAAATGCTGAAGCAGGCTCAATTCCTAGCTTCTACAAAAAGGTATGATTAATTTTCAAAATTTTATTTCATCCTTCTCTTTTACAAGTGCTCTAAGGGAATGTAAAGATTTTGTCAAGTAGAGAGTCTTATAATGTATTCTCGATCATGACAGCAAGTCATCTTCTATTTTGTTTGGTAAAAGCATTGCATATTTACTATCTTGGCATATAAAAAGTGGTTGCACACTTTTTCAGTTTCTTTAGTTGTAATATTTTTTGACGGGTAGTTGAAATATTTTTTAATTGTGAAACAGAAACCTGAAGAAGGATCTATAAGTCATAGAGTTCAAAGGCTGGCTAAATACCGATTTCTGAAGGTATTAGACTAACAATAGTTGAACCTTAAGCAATTTTTTTTATGGTTTATGAAATTCTTTTGGCAATTATTATGTTTGAGACATATTTCGACATGCTATGTTGTTGGCAATTTTATCATTGTTACACTTTGTGTTCATCCATTACATTCAATGTGCAGAAACAATCAGAACTTTTGCTGAATGCGGATGATCTGGATGCCATGTGGGTTTGTTTAAGGGAAAATTGTGTTATTGATGATGCCAGTGGAGCTGAAAAGGCATGAATGCTCACAGCCATCTTCTATTTATCTCCTACATGAAATCTACGTTTTTCAGGCGACCTTCTTTGGATCTTACTCATATTTCACATATTTTCCTTTAGATGAACTATGAAGATTTTTGTCACATTGCTTCTGTATGCACAGAGCAAATTGGTCAAAAATGTCGTCGTTTTTTCAGCCCTTCAAACTTCATGAAATTTGAAAAAGATGAATCTGGAAGAATTGCTATCCTACCATTCTATCTATATGTTATGAGAACGGTATGTTCGTTTCTTACGTATGACTTTTTATTCAGATATTCCATTTTCATCAATAGTAAAACTGCTGTTTCTATCTATTGATTTTGTTCTCTTTCAGCATTATTCATTATAGTCATCAATAAATGTTGATAACATTGTTAGGTAGCAAAACTTCGTGTTGATAGCTATTTGGAATGTAAATATCCTAGGGCCATTGAAATATACTGCATATGGAATTTCAAGATTATTTTCTGATAATATAGGACTATGGTGGTTGTCTCTTGCTTTGGATCAGGTCTCACTTACCCAGGCAAGAATAGATATGAGTGAGCTTGATGAAGATTCTGATGGCTTTCTTCAACCTCATGTACGAGAATTCACTCTTGTAAAATATTATTTTTGTGACATTCATGATTAAGGCGCATTGGTCTTATGTCCTTATTTTAATTGCAGGAAATGGAAGCATATATACGAGGACTTATACCTAACCTGGCGCAACTTCGTGATATGCCTGCTGCCTTTATTCAGATGTATTGTCGAATAGCTGCACACAAATTCTTTTTCTTTTGTGATCCTCATAGGCGAGGTTGGCTACTTTGTCTTGTTTGGTAATTTGGAAATGTATGCATGGCAAGCACATTGTACCATCAAATTAGTTTTGTTATTTTTAAAGTTATTTTGACCACTTACAGGAAAAGCATGCATTAAGAAAGTGTTGCTTAGCAACTGCCTTCAAGAGCTTATGGAATTGCATCAGGTAGTTTCTTGAGTTCTCATTTATTTTTCCTCCTTCAGTTTCCAGACATGGAAACCAAATAACCTTAGGAGTTCTGTTCTGCATCTTTTTTTGTTAAAACCTTCATATCAATTAACCAAAATAATATGAATATATACATAATGAACAAGGTTTTAAGGTTTATTTGCTAACTTCCCCAAACCACATGTATTATAACGGACGATTAATGCAAATATAATTTAACGATAATATCTTGTTTTATTGTTTTGATGTTTCAAAGCTCACCTGGCTCTCATCCTTTACCTTCTGAAAAAAAAAGCTCCTAAAGCTTTTTTCGGAATTTTGGCTCTTGTCCATCCTCATCCTGCAATATAATTTTCATACAATGAAATATTGCAGAGTCATTTCGATTTATTAAGTAAATGAAAATGTGACATGGAACTGGGGGGTGGGATTACTTGACAGTTGCATTGAAGGGTTACATTAAACTTCAGTTTACAACATTGGAAAGGGCTGAAAGGCCTTTACTTGTCCATAGTTTGCTGATTCTCGAAATGTTTTGATTAATGCTTCTATTGAATTGTTGACATGTTTCCATATTATTTTTTTTCTTTTTCATCATTTTTTTTCTTTTTCATCATTTTTTTTCTTTTTAATATTTTTAGAGGAAAAAATATGACTATTTGATAATAGGTCACTCATAATTATTCATTTACAAAAGCCTCGTATGTTCAATTATAGACAAATACCCTTTTTGCAATATTTAAATTGGTTAGGTAGTCAGCGCCATGGTTTTATTACATAAGTGGATGATCCCTAGTTCACTGTAATAAACATTTTTGAGTACATGCTGTAATAAACTTCTATTTGACTGTAATTGTGTTTAACTTCAGGAAAGCGAGGAAGAAGCTACCGACACAGAGCAGGCAGAGAATTGGTTCTCTTTAACTTCTGCGCAACGCATATGTGGTATGTCATTCGTAACATTAGACTGAAAATGCTTTCTTTACTGATCATGTATATTTTTTTTTGGTAAATGCAACTGATGTGTGACTGATCTTTTTGTTCTTGTGATGATTGTTTCCATCTGCAGACAGCATACAAAATTTGATTCTAGATTTTTCACTATATGTTCTATTGGATACTATTGCACATAAATAAAATGCATTTTATGTGCAATCAGGCTACTGCTTTTCAGATGCCACTATAAAAACCTTTCTAATGCACGTGGTGTGTGTGAGCTTTTTCCTTTACAAAAATCTTCTGTTGAGACTTGGAAAGAATGCTACATTGTATTATAGTGGTATCTTTCCCCTGTCAGTTTCTCGTTTCTCATGTTGTAAAGCTACTTACAGAGCTTTACTCATCATTTATGTCCATTAGAGCTGCTATATATTGTTTAAATGAATCCTCTGCAACATAAAGAAATAATTAACGTTGGAAATAACCAATAGCATATCCTCCGTATTTTCTTTCATCAGAGCTGTCAATTGGAGAAGAAAAGATGATATCATTTAGGTTTTACTTGGTTGTTCAATGCTAACAACAACAACAACAACAAAGCCTTAATCCCACTAGGTGGGGTCGGCTACATGGATCATACGACGCCATTGCGATTCGTTGATCCATGTTCATGAGATTCGACGAGGTTTTACGTTGGTTGTCGAGGCCTAACACAACCCTCCTCCTTTATCCGGGCTTGGGACCGGCTATAAACATAGGCGGAGTTTGTTCAATGCTAAGTTTCTGATTATTTGTTTCCTTTTGCACAGATATGTTTCTTGCTCTTGATAAAGATACAAATGGTACATTGAGCAAACAAGAACTTAAAGAATATGCAGATGGGACACTGACTGAAATTTTCATCGAGAGAGGTTTGTTCTGTAACTCTAGTTATAAGTTGCAATTTTACTTGTAATTTAGCCTTATAGTCCATCTTGACCTTTAACTGGGTTTATGCGGAGCACAATAAGATTCGATCTTAGGTTAAAAAAAAAAAGATTGACCTGCTTTGATTCCGAGTTTAATTATAACTCAGTTTCTTAAATAAATCAACTTACCAGTTGTGTCACCTATGTGGTCCTGCTGCCTAACATTAGAGTGTTTTCAACAGTTATCTTTCCTGTTGATAATAAAACCACCTTTGGCATTAGAACTTCCCTTCATTAGTTTCAATGGTTATATGTGCCTCTCCAAATATTGCAAAGCACAATGTACATTCTTTGATTAGTATAACCACTTGTTGAACCAGTTCTTCTAATTGAAATAATTCTAGCCCATTTACCTATTGCAGTTGCTGTTACATTGAAACAACCTGGTTGCAACCTGTCCATCATTATTTTTCGCTTTGCTAACATTTTCTAATGTGTCTTTATATTTTCTTCATCTTTCTTGTCATTGATTGATGCTTCAGCTGTGAAATCATCAATGCAGACTTTTGTGTGTTCTAATCCCTGTTATGGATTTCGGCGATGTTCATTCTAACAATTACTTGTTTTCACATTTTAGTTTTTGATGAACATGTGCGCCGAAGTAAAACTGGTAGCGGTAATGCTCGTGAGATGGACTTTGAGAGCTTTCTTGACTTTGTCTTGGCTCTGGAAAACAAGGACACTCCAGAGGGCTTGACATATTTATTCAGATGCCTTGATCTCCAAGGGCGAGGATATCTCACGACAGCTGATATTCATATACTTTTCAGGTACATCCCTTTGGTTAAAATCAAATACTTTTTCTTGTTTTATTATAGCACCAGAAGAACATATACGTACTGCCAAAATTTTTGCCTTGATCAGACCTGAGTATGAATGCTGCATCACTATGAAACCATATTTTTTCCTTCTTGTAATGCATCTTTCTGACTATTGATGTTTTGTCAGAGATGTTCACCAAAAATGGATTGAGGGTGGTAACTATGAACTGTGTATTGAAGATGTAAGAGATGAAATTTGGGACATGGTCAAACCAGCAGATCATCTTAGGGTCACCCTTACTGATCTCCTAAGCTGCAAGCAAGGTGGTACTGTTGCCAGCATGCTCATAGATGTACGTGGTTTCTGGGCACATGACAACAGGGAAAACCTTCTTCAAGAAGAGGAAGAACCAGAAGAAGGATGACTACATGACGAATGTGTGTCAACGAAACACAACTGATTGCATTTTGGCATCCGAGTTTAATTAATTATCTGTATTTTGACATCTTAGTTTGATTAATTCAGTTCTCAACTGTTCCTCATCTCAAGAGAACCGGACTCGTCGAATCATTACTGGAACCCACATTTGTGACATGTAAATCTTATGGAACACACTGATTACCTGTTTTCTGCCATTTATATATTGTGAATTTTAACTTTCTGTTTCAGCGTGTACCATCGGAGATTTACTAAAATATTGAAGAGTTTCAAATGGTTCAAAAACTTGCGCTGGTGATTCGACGCGCCGCACCACCGGAAGAGTTTGAATCAATGTGTAATGCAGATTGCTGGTGTTGAAGACCAGGTCCTCACTGCTACATGCAAGATATGAAGGATTATGCTGATGTCAGTTCAGAATTGATCATCATTCTAATTCAGAAGAACAAACAGAAGGGTTTTAAACTTTCTTGTAGTTGAGTTGATATGGGTCAGAAGTTGTTTCTAGGGACCTCAGGTTGCAGCAGCTGAGGCGTTCTCCTCGGCAATACTTTTTTTTTTTTTACTTTTCTTTCTTCCTCTTTATCCATAGGAAGGTTTTGATTCGAGATGAGGGAGTATCCAGAAAAGGAAAAGTATCAAAAGCATAATGTCCTACCAACTTGTCCATATCAATTGATTGCTATTGTTTCTCATTTTAATCTCTTATGTGTGATGCTGCAAATCGAAGTCGCCCGATTATCAGTTGTGTTCCAGCTGTTTCTCGATTTTTTGGCTGATCTTTTTTTTTTTTGCAAAACTGAAAGGTGGACATTTTTCTTTTTGTTTTTGTTGCAGTTTTTTTTTCAACCCGCAAGTCAATTGGGTCAATCAGAAATTTTAATGTTTAAAAGTCCAATAAATTTTAGTATCCCAAAAAGGTCTAATAAATTTTAAATAGTGTAATTTGGATGGTTTATTATTGAGGTATAAATTTCTCAATATTTGAGAGGGTGAGCAAAGATACTAACCACATTCATTGTTTTTTAAAAACAAATAATTTTCCCTTATTTCTTTCGAATGAGGCCAAATGCGAAAATTATATATGCACATTCATGTTAATTATTAATTTATTCTACGACGCTTCACATGAGGCGAGAAATTATAATAAAAAAGTTAAGATCTTCATTAGGAAAAATCCAATATATTCCCTGATCATTGGTAGATAATTAATATTTTATACTGAAAAAAAGTTAGTAAAGTTTTATTTCGTCTTCATCTCTTTTTCAAGAAGATGCTCGTATATATTTCTGATTGCTTTTTTTTCTGGTCCCTTTTAACTGTAGATAAGGCAAAAATATGCTCATAATCTAGCAGGACCAACACTACATATTGCTATTGATATCTTTTTTTCCTGGCAATGCGTGTAACTAAAGATAGAAATTTCAGTGGTGTAAATTGAATTGGAGATCATTTAGTTTCATAATTTGAGATGTTGGCAACTTCAGTCATCTCTTATCCTCCTCATTATTGATTAATTACTTGGCATAATAAGGATGGAACTCATGTATACATATATGGTATAAGCCTATAAGGTGCAAAAAAGAGTCTGCATTATTATTCAAACAGACACATAAAAGGCATACTATATACACATGCTAGAATACATGCACAGTGTAGAACAAACCTGGTAATGAGCCCTATATATGTAATAACACATTGTTTGAAACATAGAATTTGAGACACATTCATATCTGAATATGAGCCCTATTAATGTCCTATTTAATCAATTAATTGATTGAGAAATTAAAGCACCTTCGCACAAATAAAAAAGGAAGTAAAAATAAATAAATTAGCTAGTCAGGTTTCAAAGTTGTATGTTTTTAGGATCATCAAAGTTTTGAACGGTCAAGAATCATGACTTAGATCACGAATGCGCTATGTTATCGGAAGATCATTTTTTGAAAACATAATGAGAAATTGACCTGTTTTAATAATAAATTTATACTTTCATATTCATATTTTATTTTTTGAGCACGAGCAGAGCAGAATGATATTTTTTTGATCAAATTGATAATTTCGAAATTTAAACTCGATCACCTACTAATCATATGTTCTAATCGAACTTGATTTCATATCAATGTTTCATGGAATGTTATAACCTGCATTAATAAAGTTAAATATGAAAGCTTGCATGCATGGAATTGAAGACATGGAGTTCTATAGAAAAATAATTAAAAGAAAAAAGTTCAACCATTGTCATATAAAAAAATATACAAACTTACCAAAATATGTCTCAGAAAAAAGAGACTTCTTTACTACTTTGCATTATATATATATATGAAGCCAAAAGGTACATGATATATAGATGATCATATCATACGTACGTAGTTTGTACATACAGCAACTTCTACGTTATCGTTATATATATATAACTTATTTCACAGCTACGTACGTCGCCAAAAAGAACTAATCAGTATATACTCGCACAAGACATACACCATTTGGTACGTCCCTGCAGCAAAACCGGTCAGTTCAGATCAGATTGATTCAGAGCCAAAGGGCACCTGCATCCCTAAGAATCGGAACCAGTTTGCCTCCGAGGTGGAGCTGCATGATCCTGTCAGTGGATCCGACAAGCTTCCCGCCGATAAACACCGCCGGCACCGGCGGACTGCGTCCCAGTAGCTTAACCAGCGCCTTCTCCACCTCCCTTCCCCATGGCTCCTCGTCCAGTTCATACACTGCAGCATTGACGCCGAGGTCATGGAGGAGGCTCTTTACAGTGTGGCTCATGCAGCACGAGCTTGAGCTGAAGACCACCACCGCTCGCTGCGACGCCAACTTCATCACCTTGTCCATTGGTCGATATATATATAATCTGAACTAAGAACTATTTCTGAACTAAAAGTACGTTAATTTTGCTGCAACTGCAGGAGTTGAACTAGTAGTTTGAGCTCTGGTTGGTGTTGTGCTTCTTCTGCTTCAGAAGCTTGTTTGCTTATATAGGGCCAGAAAAGCTATCATCGTGTGCAGATTTTATATATATATATATTTAGATGGACGTGTGGTCGATAAGATTAGAAATGACCATATAAGATCAGAGTGACCTCTATTAGCGAAAAGATGTAGATAATCGTTTGAGATAATTTAGTCATGTTCAGAGAAGGTCATTAGATGCGTCAATAAGGAGGATACAATAAATAATTTAAAGTCCGATTAAAAGAGAGAGAGGGAGACCAAAACGAACACTTGGCGAGCTAATAGAACGAGATCTATTAACGAATAATATACCTAAAAATTTGGTTACTGATAGAGCGCAATGACGTCGCATGATTTACGTAGCCGATCTCATTTAGTTGGATAAAACTTTATTGTTGTTGTTGTATATATATTTTTTGTGGCATCTAAGCTAGCTCAAATCCATTGGATACTGTAGTAGTTATTTGGATAATGTCAAAATTACATTCTCTACTGGCTGGGGCATATGCGTGTGGCCCTGTGCATTGAGGAATATTTGAAAAGTTAGTGATCCCAAAATTTTTCAGATGCCCGAAAGTGCCATTGCATTTAGATAAGGTTTGTATGGACGTAGGAGATCAGCATTGCAGTGCTGATGTTTGTGTCATCAATGCTCTTATCAATCAGACCTCAAGCTCCTGCGAGACCTCAAGTTTCAAGATGGCGATCCAATGGCAGCTGCATGCGTGCATGTTAACTGTTGGATGCTTCAAGTTGGGGGCCGATGGAATTCCAGTTCATCATGGACCTCTTGCAGATGCCATCTTTGTTGGCTGTTCACTGCAACAAGGCCAACGTTACAGTAACTTCTTGTCCCGAGCTGAAATGGAAAAGAGAACAAAATAGATTTGGTTCATCAATCAAGTGGCCGGTGGCCACGTAATCGATCTCCCTAGAAATAGCAATTGCCGAGAAGGAGATGCCTCAAACCTTCTTCGGCAATAATAAATTGTGTATCATGTCTTGGTGATCGGAATGATTGGTTTAAAGTACAGTTCTTTATTCGTTCCATTAAAAATAATTACAAGTGCTGGTGATTCCTTGCTAGCTAGAAGATGGCATTTAGCCCATTGATAATTCAACGCCTTTGTTTATGAAAACAAATTTCTGATTTAAAATTGGATTCAGTTCTGATAGGAGTTCTATTTTATGAAAACAGCTCCATAATCATATTGTTTTAAGGTTATTTCATTTACCCCTTCGAACTATCACAAAATTTTAGACTTATCCTTAAATTATAAAATCGGACATAAATAGATCTAAATTTTTTTTATTTAACAATTTTATTCATCAGCCTAATTTTCTATTTTTAAGCATTATTTTTATTTATTAAATTATTAGTTTACCCTCGTATTAAAAAAACACACTCTTCTCTCTCGCCACACACTCTCTCTTTCCTCTCCTCTCTTTCTCTCACTCCTCACCATCTCACCTGTGTGCACGTGCAAGCGAGCTCCCAGCTCGCCAGCGCTTGCAGGCGAGCTCCAGTCTCGCCTACGCACACAGGCTAGATGGCGAGCGTGAGGAGTGAGAGAGAGAATATTTTTTATATGAGAATAAAATAATAATTTAATAAATAAAAATAATATTTAAAAATAGAAAATCAGATTGATGAATAAAATTAATCAATAAAAAAAAGTTTTGATTTATTTCTACCCGATTTTATAATTTAGAGGTATGTTTGAAATTTCGCGATAGTTCGAGAGGAAATAAATGAAAATAATTCATTTTTTTATCATCTATTATGATTATAACCTTAATATAACTGTTTTATAATAAATCATGTTATTGCTAGAAGAATTTCACTTGAATGGAACCTCGTTCTTTCTTTGTGTGTGATTGTATCTCTCGTATAATATTTACCGAACTTAACTAAAAAATCAAATCCCAAAATACAAGATTCAGAAGCTTCAGAGTCATCCATTGGGATATTTAAAATCTTTGCGCTTCAAAATTTTAAGTTCATGAAGAAGACTTTCTAACTATGAACGTGGTCAAGCTTATGATGTAATACTCCATAAAGTTGTTCCAATGGCATCTTATCTTTGGATATGTCATGAAACCTTTCAGGTCGAATTGTTAGTAATGCGTACATAGCCGTCGTCCTCTTTCCTTTGGCTCATGGGGAATCAAGAAGAGCGCCCACGGGCGTATCTGAACAACATGAAGGTACGGCCACCGCCATGGGCGCAAGACACATGGAATCATGTCCTTGTCCCGTGTGGTGGAATCTCGTCATCTTATGTTCGAAAGGATCGATTGTGAGCCCCAAGATAGGATGATGAGAATGAAAGTTAGTTCCACATGAACAAAAACACGAAGGTGATCATGGAGCTTATATGTAGCATCCTCCCTTACCATTCAAAGACGTGTTTTAAATTCGTGCGGGTCATATGGACCCAAAGTGAATAATATCTTGAATAGAATCGAGGGTGTTACATCGATGTGTTCTACATGGACTGAAGCCATAAGTACGTGCTCAATCCTTAATAATCAAGGACATGATCCAATGGCGCCCTTGCAGAAATGGATAAAGAAGCCCTGTGCAGTTAGCAGCGACTTCTTGTTAACTTGATCAGCAATGATCTGATGACGTGTACGTGATGCTGCGATCCGACCTTGAGTTCAGATATTATACAAAGTTTATTCTGTGCAAGCCTGAGATGCCCTGGATAACTCTTAGGATTAATATTATTGTAGTGGAACTGTACTGGTTGCTGTTGGATTCCAAAGTCATCTCCAGTCAGAAATTTTCAATTCCATATTGAGGAAATATCCTGTTCTGCATTACTTGGTGTTTCTGGATTCAGCAAACTAGTTGAGTTCTGTAGTAAGTAAATATTATTGTGGTTGTCAGGTAATGTTCAGGACTTCAGAGAATGCTGTAAAATTTACATTATGAATAAGTTAATACTGTGATCAGGACAAATAGGAAAAAAAATCATATGTGCATCAGTTCTGAAACTTCATTATAATACAAGGAAAATTCAAATTTGAGGGGGTCAGACTGTCTCAAATATGTCTAGACTATCTCAAATTTGGAATTTGAGGTCGTCAACTTGCGAAAATGATCGGTCGGTAAGACGGTGTCAGATTTACAATAGCAATTTTATTTCATAACACAAAAGCAGGAATGCATGTACAATGTATATATAATGTAACATTCAAAATTAGCTATTCAGAATGTGACGATTGATCAATAAATAGAATACTGATGTAGAAATAAGAAAGAAAGATCGACATAAAATTTTAAAGTGTAAATAAGAGGAAAAGGTCCACGAACAAAAAGATAATCGTCGTAAAATTCTTAAAAGTCCATACACATCTATGGTCACATATTCTCATTTTCTTCTTTTTTTTTCATTCTTCATCTTTTGCAACTTTGGATACAAGGTACATCAGCATTAGTCTTGTCTCATTTAACTACTAATACAATTTTCTGTTGGTTTTGATGCAAACAAGTGCCTGGAATGCGGTATTTGAACCATCATATTTGATCCAACATTTAAAAGCAAAGAGTTGCAAGCTGTATAGCTGATAAATTGCCTGTTCCCTCAGAAAAATGTGTTATTTTGAATGTTTGAGAGGTTACTATAACAAGTATTTCACATCCAGTATATATTGCCTATGAATAAAAGACAGTCTCCTCAAGTTAGAATTTTAATTTGATCGTCACAATCAATTCCTTTATTGCTGTCATTAGTTTAATTAGAATTGATACAGACAGTGACCTTTAAGATGCTGAGGAGACGATGCTGACCTTTGAAATATAGCATCTATTCCCACACGTTTTGCCTGTAGTTAGTCGTTTCTTTTTTGCATCAGCAACTGGCCAATATAAATATGTGCTTACAAAAATGGCCACTGATGGACTTCAGGATAAGGATACATTAGCTAAAGCCTCTTGCATTGATGCACAAATCTGGAATTTTGGCAAAAGAAATCAGTATAGTGGCTCTGGTTCTTTGGTTCATCTTCCCTATCTCTCCTTTGCCTTTGGAAAAAAAGATACTCTCCTATCTCACTCAAAAAAATGAATTGGCAATGATGTGGTTGTCATGAATCGCCTTTTTCGACTCCGTGAACCCCATCGATCAACATCAAGTGATGAGACATGATATTCCTGCAAGGATGATCTAATTCATTCCAAGAAGATGACTGTTGGCATGTATAGTGCTTGCTCATGGTGGCATGAGACAAAGTTTACAAGGACTCCTTGCATTAGCATGCATATGGTGGTCCTGCAACTGGCACTGGCCTCTGTAAGGATACTGCCAATTGCAGTTCATAGCCATTAATTGAAGTAATCAGACTTTAACATGAAAGATAGCATCAGTATGTTGTGCAATAACATACTAACCAACAAATTGATCACTTTCTTTGATCTCATTATGAAACTTCGGTCATTTTCTGCAAATTGCATATGCGCTAATTTGTCATGTCATGTGTTATAAGCACTAATGGTTACAAAAGTTTCCATGTCCTTGCAGCAAAGATAATGAGACAAGGGCTTGGCAGATATATACATATCAAGATCACACATCCTTCTGATGAACATGATTTGAAAGCTCTAACTATGAGCCACATTTCTGTCAGTGTTGCAGAAAGTAAGGAATGAGATTTTATAATATAAAATCCTGATTATGCAACAGTAATCACTAAACAATCAAATATTTGCAATGTTTCCTGAAGCACCTGATGAGCCATATATATGACCTGCTGTACTGTTTGATCAACCCATAAATAACAGCTGTGTGTATCAAAACCTTATCACCAAACATTGATGATATGACAGAGGTTTTTACCACTGACACTTAATTTGTGATGTGCCATTTCTTGAATATTCAAACAGATTAAAAAGATCACTTCTTGTCTTCAAGTTGACATCGACTGACAGTACTCTGAGGTGCAGGTGAAAGTGAAACAACAAGCTACTAACAGAATGCAGGTAAAGCTAATTCCAGTCCCTCTCAAAACTGTAATAACATATACTTTTTAAGCACATGCCTAGGTACAGTTATACCAAAATATTCAAAAATAAAACATTCCATGATCATATTACTAATACTTCAGCATATAAACAAGCCACCAGCCTACTTTTATCTCTATATAAGCAAGCCACTCCATGAGCACTAGTTTCAAGCAAGACCAAAGGGTTTTCATACAAAGCATTTACTCTCTATATACCTCCATCAGATTTCATACATCTCTCATATATTTTAGTCTTAAATTAGCTCAAAAACTACTTCATGTGTGCTCATTGTCAGTGTAACATTTGAGTTATAGGAGATATGGATAGAGTCATGAAGTTGGCCTCACAGAAGGCTGTTGTCATCTTCAGCTTGAGCTCCTGCTGCATGTGCCACACTGTCAAGAGGCTTTTCTGTGAGCTCGGAGTGAACCCTGCGGTTCACGAGCTCGACGAGGACCCCAAAGGGAGGGAGATGGAGAAGGTGCTGCTTAAGCTCGTCGGCCGCAACCCCTCGCTGCCGGTCGTATTCATCGGCGGAAGGTTTGTTGGATCAACCGAAAAGATCATGTCACTCCATCTGGGTGGAAATCTGACCCCCTTGCTGAGGGAAGCGGGTGCTCTGTGGCTTTGATCTTGCATATGTACGACCTCTGCTATCATGATTTAAGTAAACAGCTCAGAGGGGATGAACAGTATATTTATTTATTTATTTTTCTTTCTTTTTTGCGTGTGCTCATCATAGAGAGCATCCAAGAAATAAACTGCACAATTTGCTGACTTCTGGTTATTTGTTGTAACTTGTAAGCATAATTGTCTATACAATTTTGTTTCATGCAGTTATTTGTTGTAACTTGTAAGCATAATTGTCTATACAAATTTATTTCATGCATATATAAAATAGAAATATAAGTGCAGATTGGATCTGATCAGAACTGGGAATGCACATATAATAGTACCTTATTCCTAGTACTTTTCAAGGGAAATCACTGCATCTTCAGTAATGTTGATGAGATCAATGGTATGTACTTATCATCACCTGTAAGCCTCATTTTGGAACTGCATGCATATATTATCTGACACTGACAGATCACTGATCCAAAATATACAATGTAGTATAACAAATATATAAGAAGACGACGGCATATATGTTAGTGTACTTTCTTGCAGTTAATTCACACTCGATATGAATAAAATTTTCTTCATAAACTCCACTTCTGATACAAGACACATCAAACGCTGCTGGCGACCAACTGCGACGTAGATACAGAAAAGAAAAGGATTTTGTATGGTCCAAAGTGGTCATACTCATAGCTTAAAAGGTTATGCATGCAAATATACATCATATAAAATGTATGTATAATTAATGCAACTTGCCATGCATTGGTTATACATTGCATGGTCCGTAATGCAAAGTTCTCCAATCACCACCCGATTCTGTCATATGGATATGGTATGCATGGTTTGTGTGCTCAGCGGTTTCATTTTTTTGTTTGGGATATATATGTCATGCGCAGACGTGACGACATGAAACAGTGGATCCCTGGGAAAAGGTCATATTTCACGTTCTGATATATAAATTAGGAAAATGTTAAATTCCTCTTACTTTGTCCTCCTAATATTATACTTGCACATTGAAAATACTAAAAGAAAATTAATACATGGAGGATAAACAATCCCCCTATAATTAATGTGCTGCCCTCACAGCCTTAATTTCTAACATACATTATAAGGTCTTCTTTTTTCATCTTTCCATTATATACAAGTTTAATGAATGTGTCCACATCACATTTTCTATCTTTTAGAGTATTAAATTTATTTAAAAGGGAATAACATAATTTATATTTTTTTTATCAATCACATACGGATTACAATATACCCTGCTACACCTCTATTATATATAAGAAATCTTAAATGTTGCTTCAGAGCTAGTAGATGAACAATCCATGCAACTTGCAGAATGAGTAACATGTAGGTAACGTTACATATTCATCATCCACTCAGTAGAGATAGCTCCCATTCGAATTTATAGGTAAAATTCCTACTAGTAATAGCTAACACACATTCTATATATGTACGTACGTCTAGCTAGCACATACAAAATAAGAAGGGACATGAGGAACTTGAGCTTCTTTTAGCACTTTTATTCAATCATATCCAAATGACACAAAAGTTGAAATGCATCCACGTTCAATAAGGTGGAGCAATATCACCTCTCTTTACCTTCTGTTAAATCTCCGTGCATCTGCAAGAAAGAGGTGTAACTGCAATAACACCATTATGTTATCTAATTCATGGCTATGTATAGCTGCAATAACACAATTATTTGATGAAGACAATCAAACGAAGTAACTGGACACACTTTCAATTCCTGCACTTATAATTTATTTAGTAAGAAACAGATTCAATATTTGCACTGGGGTGATGAACAGAGACATGCATCTCCAACTTCATCCTGTTTCCCGAATTCAATTTTCAAAAGTGCAGAATTGAAAGGCGTGAAGAATCTAGTCTCAGCTGGCTGCACTTCTTACCTTGCATCTTTCGTGGTGTTGATAAAATCATTGCCACAAATGGATTGACAAACAAAGGTAAATCTTCGGACAGCTCGCACATTTCTTCGCCATGAATAGCCTTTTGGTTGTTCCGATTTGGTTGTATTTGGATGGAACAGGTAAAGAAAAAACTGAAAACTACTTTCTCCAGCGTTGTATCCCAAGTTAATCCAAATTCAAGGATCAAATAGTTTCTAAAATATGGTCATTTTCCAGACCTAAATTTCCTTACCACTCTGACATTAGATTATCTTATCCTAGTCCCAAACATGACACGTATGGCATTTGAAAATGGGATAAGAAAAAACCTTTCAACTAAAAAACAAGGGGGCATCATCCAATAAGGCATCTGAAGTGTAATAATGTCGGTACTCGGTACAGAAAGATCATAATAGTGTCGGATATTAATAGTCTTTTAAAATTATCCACAAGCATATACAGTCCTCAATCAGTAAAATCTGTTTTGAATCAGAGTCATTTGACATATAAAAACGACTGCACCTTGGCCGAACTAGAAGAAAAAAAAACTTGACATCTGCGGATGGATGAGTGAACAGGAGCAGGAATATATGAGTACCTAAAATACAAATGGATAAGGGAAACTATTGAAACTTATTCCACTCAATCACCTAAGCCAGCTTCAAGGTTTAAATGCTGGAATTTAAAGAAAAAATGAAACAGGAAAAATATACATGGTAATAGAAAGCTTCTCCCTCAACTATATACCGACTGACCATCCAAAAGAATAATAGAAATGGCAGGGAATGGGGAAGCGGGTAAAGGAACATATACTTTACCTTCATTCCACAAACGTGCATTCCTGCTACAAGAACATCTAAGTAACTACATCTCTAGAAAGGCCTTGAAGGACGTGTAAACAGATGGAATCTGCACTTATCCTATCTCACTCCGGTGCTGCCTTTGTCTTTCTGTCTCCTTGGTTGCGCCAGCAGGGTGTTTTATGCGCCCAGGGATGCGGGCACTCCCTGCTCCTTGCTTCTTTAGTTTTGGATGGCCAACAGCAGCAGGATCAATCAAAGGTCCGGACCACGTTGTCTTACCCCCTTTCTGGTAAGGGAAAACTGTGCTAAATGAAGCCTCAGAGGGGTCAAAACCAGGGTCCATGTGGTGCGAAGACCCTAATGGGTAACCAAGTGCTCCATCCTGGTGTGGTGGTGGGAACTTTTCACTCTTGCTCTTAGCATTTGCATGTGTAATAAAACGCCTTCTCTGTAAGTACCAAAGGAAAGAAATGATTACCCATTAACAACAATTAGAAACTTGTTATATATGACAAAGAGCAGCATGCTAAATAAACTATAACTCCTACTTCATTGGAACTATAGATAACCAAAGCATCAAGTATCGACAATAGTAAATTCTGTAATGAAGAACCGAATTATCTTAATACACAGATAAGATGCAATAGCGATGACCCAAAATAAGAATCCTTTGAATGATAGATGCATGTTGCTTGACTGTAGAATGGAGTATCATCTTTCTTTTTTGTTTTTCTTTCTTCTTTTTTTTTTGAGAGCGAAAATGGAGTAAATTTGCAGATAAAAATTCTGAATTATCTAACCACCACTAAGATGTTTGAGTGCTCTAGTGTTAAAAAGCCAAGAAATACATGATCTTCAGTCAATATTTTTTTAGAAGACATGAATATAAAAAATGAATGAGAAGCTGACATGACATACCAACAAATTAGCTGCATAAAAATGTGCAGTGAAACAGTAATATAAATTCGGCTTTTTTAAGAGCATTTGGTTCAATTTTACAATCAAAGATATTTTCTTTAGCAAGCAATAATAGATAAATCAACATACATCAAGATTTACTTGGAGTTCAGCATTAGCCTCCGGAGCAGGAACGGCTCTAGGAGCTCGGTCGCGCGTGCGTGTCTTCTTTGATCCATCACCATTAGCCTTCCCAGAAGCAGCCCTCAGCCTACAAAAGCAGATCATTTGAGAAATAAGAAAACATGCAAAAAAGCATCAATTGTATAAGTGTAATAGACTCTTCAAGAAAAAAAAAAAGAAATCAAAGGGTTAAAAGTCCTAAATAAGTTTGACCTGATGCAAGTATTTTTTCATAGAGTAAGAAGAAAATTTTCATGCTAGAATAAAACAGTATTTAACACGTTCAATGACAGTAACCAAAAAAAGTCAAGATGTATGAATGCACGAACCAGAAAATAATAATCAGTAACATAAAATAGCATGAACAATATAGCTAGAACCAGAAGTGCCAATAATGATAAGGCATAGAATTACTTAATAACTTTACTACATGTAACAACAACCATCTCCCTACTCTCTGTCGAGTGTGGAGATGCTGAAGATACCTTACAGCAGGTAGTGACTGAATTGTATGACTGCCGTTTGATGTTTGCTATGCAGCAGGTATTTCAGGAGTGTGGTGTCTCAACAAGGGAACATCTACACTATTTGAGGAAGGGCGGGTGGGTGTCAGGTTGAGGGGGATATGTTTTATGTACAGACCATTTTGTGCCATGTACAAACTCTGATAACAACTTGTAGAGTGGAGTGGACAGTGATCTCTCTACATCTGTATCATTCTTTTATCTTCTGTTAATAAATATGGATGTCTCGAATTGTGGGGACTGAATGAAAAGTCATTGCAGATGAAACAAAGATGTGAAACCAATTAATAAAGTTATGACGATAATACCTTCTTGCTTCTTCATCTCGTAGTTTAGCATCCATCTCCTTACTTGGAGGATATTTTGGCAGGCTTGATGGTTCACAAGCATAAGGTGGAGTTTTAAAGAACTGCAAAATGAAATATGATGTCAGAATCTTGATCTCACAATACAAGGAATCGTTGAATAAATTCCCAATAATATAAAGTACACACGGTCTCATACATATTTACTAGAACCCCACTAATGTTAACTATCAATTTTGATATCATGAAAAGAGATGTTGCACATTTGGTTAGGAAACTCCAGTCCTATAAGAACCATAATGTTAAGAAGCTCATCATTATTTCAACATGAATATTTGATTCTAAGGTTACCAATCAACTTATCAAACTCAAGACTTAAAAGAAATTCATGGTACTTGATAGAATACATTCAGGGTCGAATTAAAAGACAATTAAAGAGAAGAATATGAATTTTCACAGTATAATTTCACAATTAAAAAGTCCTTTTGGGAACATAATATCATCAATCGATATCAATAGCATGTTTCTTTATGAGTCTTAACAAACATTAGAAAAGTTTCCATGATTGGATGTATGGTCAGTGTCAAACAGCTATGCCTAGTTATAATATATCATAAAACTCTTTAGACATGTCTAAAATAAGAGCTTACTTCACTATTTAATGCAGCAGTTGCAGTTAGACGTTCAGCTGGGTCAATTGCAAGAAGAGTTTCAATTAAGGGCAATGATGAAGGTGGAAAATCTTTGAATACCGCCCTTATGCAGCGTTTGTAGGGCTGCTGGGGCTTAAAAATTGTGGCATGTGGCAACTTTGACTTCTTCCAATAGTCATCTGAAGGAGAACCGCAAAGCTTGAAAATCTTATGCAGTTGCTCAACCTGAAAACTAAAATCATCAATCGATTTCTCGAGTACAACCACTTACACTCATTTGATAGCAACAGGTAAGCATTAAAAAAAGGATTAAACTTAGATACGTTACAAGTTCTAAGCATGGAAATTTTCATGCAAAATCTGCAACGAAACTGTATTTTTTCATTAGATATAATACGCCCATCAATCTCGTCGCCACATGAAAATAATGAAATGGCATACATCATACAGCCAGAAGATTAAAGCTACCTCAGTCCTCCCGGGCATAATAGGTTTCCCGGCCAGCAACTCTGCTAAAATGCAACCAGCGCTCCAGAGATCTACACCTACACTGTAGTCAGTGGCTCCCAAGAGAAGCTCAGGGGGTCGATACCAAAGAGTGACCACCCGGCTAGTCATAGGATGTTTGTTCTTTGGATCAAAGAATGTCGCCAAGCCAAAATCTGCAATCTTAAGTAGTCCCCCATTATCAATTAGCAGATTAGAGCCCTTAATGTCACGGTGCAGCACACCATTATTGTGACAGTGTTCCAATCCTGACAACAATTGTTTCATGTAGCACTTCACCTGCCAAAACACAGTCCGTCAGAAAAAAAGAAAGTCACGAAATTTCTTTTTTTTGCTAAATAAATTGATCGGCAAGAAAATGTAACCTGTGCCTCTGTGAAGGTGATGGTGGGGCTGGCTGCAAGACCAGCAAGATCATGGTCCATGTACTCAAACACTAAATACAAACTATAAGACATCCTGGAAGTCACCAAACCCTCCAACTTCACAACATTGGGGTGATTCAGCCGACGCAAGATAAGGATCTCTCTCGCCATAAACTTCACACTCTCGGGCTCCATTATGTCAAATCGGACCTTCTTCAAAGCCACGATTTTGCCCGATAAAATGTCTCTCGCCTTGTACACATTACTGTACGTCCCTTGCCCAATCTAATGCACATCAGAAACAACTCTATCTTCAGCTACCAAAGAATCCAAGCAGACAAAAAAAAATAGTCCACAAGGCAAGAAAAGGTGGGAATTTTGGAAAATTCACCTTATCGATCTTCTCGAAAGAGTCGGCACGGCGAGGTGTCCAACCCTTGATGGCCTCTCCGGCGACATTAGAGAGCCAGGCGGGCCACCCGGCGGCGACCTGCTCGCTCTGGATTCTCGGCCTTGGGGACGGAGGCCTGGGACTTGCGGCCAGAGGCCCCGGCGGGCGGGCGGCGATCCTTGTCCCGGCGGCGGGGCAGGTCGAGAGAGGAGGCGGAGGTGGGGGGAGGAGGGGAAGCGTCCTTGGCGAAGACGCAGCCCATGGCTCAGCTCGCCATCGCCGCCGCTGCCGCTTCCGGCCGGAGAGGGAAGTCGGGCTCCGGCGAACGAAGACTTCGTCCGTGGATCTCGGAAGGGTTGGGGGATCTCCGACGATCAGTTCCAAGCTCCGGAGAAAAATTTAGGGTTCCGGCGACCGTCGTCCAGTCGCCTCCTTCCTTTGCCTTCTTCTTCGAGCTCTTCGTATTTTAGCTGAGGAATTTGGCGTCGGAGGAGGAGGAGCATAATAAGACGAGAAAGGCGGTAAAGAAGGAACAAAAATATCTATAAAAATTGGATGGAAAGTGACGAAACGGGCGCCGGAAGGTGAGCCGATACGCAGTGGTGAGCTGCTCCGCGTCGCATGTAATTTGAGCTACTAATTAATTATTTGACTAATTAATTAACTAATTAATTAATTAATTAATTAATGCAAGGGGAGCAGTGAGTTGGAGGACGGTGAATGGTGTGATTTAGATCTCGGAAGAAAACTGCAGTTAACTGCTACTTTTTTTCATTTTAATAGTAAATATATATATATATATATATATATGATTGGATTTTAAATTAAAAAATATTAAATTTAAATTTGAGTTTTGGAGTAGTCATCATTAAAAAAATAATATAATTATTTTATTTTTTTTTAAAAAAAATAAAGGTGTTCTCTAAGTAAACAGGAAGCATCATATTACATATCTCCTCAATCTTATAATATTAAACATACGATGGATATATTTAGAAGAGAAAAAAAGATTAAAAGAAAAAAATTAATATCCATTGTAGATTTAGCGTCCTATGATTGAAAAGATAGATTTATTATTTAATTAGGGAGCATCTTCACTAAATATTTTTTTGTTATTATTTAAATGTTGATGAATATTGCACCTATTATGAGAGCACTTTGAATTGTGTCATTTAAATGTTTACATTGTTTACGCAAACTTTTTTTTAGCAAAATCTCTTGTTTCAAGTGGGGTATGAGCTCTAGAGCTAAAGGGCACGAGTTGTCCTACATGTGAGTTTATTTATAATGCGGAGTGTCATCTAAAGATTGAGGCATTTACAATTTTTGACAAACATTAACGTTTTTACAAAGAAAATAAGCTTTTTCATTAGCTCAAAGAGAATGGTAGATGAATTTTTACCTTAGTAAAGAACCACAAAACTATAAATATAGAATTTAATGCACTTACAAATTTTTCATACTTTAAAAGGATGTTGAGCAGATTCTTACATAGTTAGTCATATTTTTTAATTTTAAAATTTGTTGAATTGTACATTTAATTATTAGGATATGCTCACTATCCTTACAAAACAAGAAATACTTTATAAATATATATATATATATATATATATATATATATGAATGTGCTTCCCTCTCATCCCCAAATTAAATTCTAAGTTATGAAGTAAATAATTTTTAACATAATAAACATTATACATCTTATTATAAGTAATTGTTTATCTTCACTTTTTATATTTAAATTTGGTAAAAATAATTGATTGGTTATAGTTTTTAGTTCAAACTAATAAAATAATGCTAAAACTAATCATTTAAATGACATCTGTATCGTGCTCTCTCTTGAAAAAGGATCAATTTTATCAATAAAAAATATAGTAAGTGTATCTTAAAAGATTTTCTTATTTGATAAAAGACTGTAAAAAATTCAGTTATTATAATTATCATAAACAAAAATAAATAAATTTCAAAAAACTTATTAACTATATTCCAAAATTAATTTCAGGGGCTCTATTTTCAACTTTTATGGATGATTTCATCCCTGACTATGAACAACTTCTGAAATACATCTTTTTAAATTCAATTGAAAATGTTAATTGAAGCGAAAACAAAACTCTGACATTTAAAAAATTATAGTGAGACAATTTGTTTTCGACGTAACAAAAAATTTAAGTTATTTGATCATATTTTTAAATACATTATAACTTATTAAAATAATTCATCATTAAAAATATTATGATATAATGATTAAATATTTCAGAATTATATGGTAAACAAAAAGGTCTTAAACTAATGTATTTTTTTGGATAAAAAATATAACTCTGTCGGTGTTCAGACTACTAACACTCGACTAATATGATATTCAGATGGATGTAAAGAAAATAAATTTTGGTGGTTACTAACTCCCATCATCCACTGAGCAATACTAATTAACTTGATTTAATATAAAATATTTAAATAATTTAAAAATATATTGTAAGACCTTAAGATGATGATGAAAATGAAAGTTAATTCTACATGGACAAAATACGGAAATGGTCATGGACTTATACGTAGCATCCTTCTTTATCATTCAAGACACATTTTAAATTCGTGCGGACTATATAGACCCAAAATAAAAATATCTTGAATAGAATGGGGATGTTACATATATAATATTAAAAAAGGCCTCAAACTAACCGATGTACTTTGAATTGCGAGGGTAACTTATTCTAAGTAATGTAATTATTATCATTATTATTTACAGAAAAAAAGAAGGTGAAAAGGATGATGAGCTGGGACTTGGGGAGAGTGCAGAACTGTAGATTCTGATGGGGGTGAAGTGAGCTGACATGGTACACTTGGTTTGCGGGCCCCGCCAAATGTAAGGAGCTTTATGAGGTGGTCGTGGTGCCAAGTGGACGGACATGACCCATTCGATTTGTGCAATCGGATTTTCTAATTATTTTTCAACTTTTCATATGATTATTTTGCTAATTTAAAAAAGTGATTTTTTTGTTTCCGATAAGTTAACTTAGCAAGGTGATGATGCATATTATATATAATATATGCTTTAATTTATTTTTCATTTATTTCTACATAGCATAATTATTTTATTTATTTATTTGTTTGTTTATTATCTAGGAGATATGAGAATAAAGAGACGAAGACAATTTTATTTATTTAGTTATTATTATGTTAACTTTCTTGGATGAAAATTTATGGAAAGACGTATATATGCGTCAACCTAAAAGATTTTAGCTAAAAAAATTAGGATAATTGAGTATATCTTCGAAAATTAAATGACTTAAAGAAGTTGTCTAAATAATGATACTTGAGATTCTATAAGATAATAGTTTAATTTAATTTTAAGACGAACAAATTAAATTATTATGTCACATCAAGAAGAGTATGAGTAATTTTATGATATTATCATATATGTAGATGACATACTGCTTGCTGAAAATGATGTTGAATTGTTCATAAATTGGACAAGCTATTTGAAATGACATATATGAGTAGGGTCTCCTATGTAATGAGCATTCAAATCAGTCGTGATAGAAACTCAAGGAACCTAAGTTTAAGTTAGGAACAATACATTAATAAAGTGCCGAGAATGTTCGGAATGCAGGTAATGAAAACAAAATTAACATTTTTATTAGAAAATGTAATATAAACAATGAGAACTTTTTTACATGTTTAAGATAAAATTAATTCTCCTATGAAATAACAAATTGTTACATGAAGAATCAGAGATATATGATCATGCTGATTCAGATCCACGTCATGCAAATTTTTGCACTACGTAGCTAGTGCATGCATCTGTTCATCCACATCACATCAACGATATATGCGAAATCCTATTAAGTTTATAAAAATTGATATCTTACCACATTTTAATTCAGAGAGAAAAGATACGTAGGGAAAGGAATCATACTTAAAGCTTTATGCGAACGTCAAAACCAAACCAAAACTTTATATATACTTCTGGTTCTATAAATTATCCTTACAACTCATGCGTAATATGATGCAACGTGACTTTGCAAAGAATTATTTGATGGAATTGCTGTTAATATATATATACATAGGTTAAGCTTATTACTTGATTTAGTACATATAGTTTATGGTAGTTAGAAGAACAAGGCTGGCAGAACACGCAATTGCAGTTGAACCAAACCCAAACTACCAATTGCAGTTGCATATGCATGCATTAGAGAGAGAATTTTATATAACAGAGAACGAATACTGGAATTTTTCCTAGCTGTATATATAATTTGGATTTTTTTTTGTGATGAAAATTTCGAGTTGGCTTTTGTTTCTTTTCCTAATTTTTTAGGCGGATGATTAACATAATAATCTAACGGGTAGAATTAATTAAGACACTATTTGACACACTTTTAAAATAATATCAGTAGTATATTGATTAAGTTAATACGCTATTTAAGATGTTTGACAAGAATAATTAATAATAACGACAAACGATTTAAGACATCTGCAAACGTATTAATATTTATTTTCAATTATACCATCAAAATATTTTAATATTAATTACTATTTATATAATATGCTTATTCTTTTATACTACGCAATCAATTTATTATTTATTATTATTTTATTAACTTATAAATTATTTGGTCAACTATTTATTTTATTATATTAATTAATATTAAAATAGTTAAAATAAAAATATGTTATCTAAATTTATTATACATATAAATTGTTTAAATAACTTTTTGTACTTTTTAGTCATTTTATATTTATTGATTGATTCAATATACTGTATTTGTCAAATACTTTTATTAAATTTATAATTAATTCACTATCATTAATTACTAATCTAATTATTAATTACTATTTATTATTAACTATTAGTACATGCCAAAAGGAGCCTACTACATACATTTCAATGCTATTGGTAATAGACTTTCAAAGTGTTCACCTTTTACACACTCAACTAAATTAGTGACAGATTAGGTTCACTTACTATATATGTGTTCCTTATATATTCTTGACAAATTATTTCAATTAAAAAGATCGATACCGTTTAGATTATTAAAATATATATTAAGTTTGGTTGACATAGTTGGATAATAGAGTTGTGCCCTAAATTTGACGGGAGCTAATAATTCTAGAGTTCGATTTTTGGAGTCTATCACTCGCATTCAAACATCGAATTAATCATGTTAATAACCCTGTACACTAATTCAGTGGTAATAAAAAAAATGTACATTGTCTTGCTTACACAACCTACATGTGTTTGACATTACTTTGTTAATTCATAAAACAATGCCAGGTAACGTGATTTTATTAAAAAGTTTTTAGATTTATCAGATAAAGCGCCATAACCATTTTGGGTTTGCACTTCATAAATTGTTTGGATTAACAATTAATGATATATCTTTGCTTTGTGGACTCACATAAATTTCAAGTTTATTTGCGGCGCTTTAAATCGTCAATTTGAGATTCATTTGAGCATCGTACTTTATATTTCAGAACTTACATAAATTTCGAGTTTATTAAGCACAAAGAAGACATTAAAAGTTTCATAATAAAAATACAAGTAACTTGTTTCTAATTTATGAACGAGATCTGTCTCATTAATACTGCATTGACTTTTATTAACACGACTAAATCATATTCATATCTTGGATTAATATAATGAACATCTGTTGGAAGGCAATAAATTATTGGCTTTGGAACATAATTTTATTTTTTTCTAAAACAATATATATTTTTAAAGAACTTGAATTATATTTGGTTTATCATTTTCATTTGTTGTTTTTTTAAAAGGTTTTATAATTTTAGTTGAAACCCATTCACACGACTAAAAAATAGACTCTAAGGGGCCGTTTGGCGCATTCCTAATTTTTATTAACCGATAATTTAGATCACCACTAAAATAGATTACCACTTTATAAATTATCGGTAATATTATATCATAGCGTTTGGTAAGTAGCAATAACATAAATTATAATTTAAATTATGAAATAAAAATTACTAAAATATCCTTCAAAATTGTTGAATTAAACTAAATATAAACAAAAGAAAAAAAATAAAAAAGTGTGTTATGTCAAAATATGAGTTTATATTATCAATCGTAAAATAATNGAAATAAAAATTACTAAAATATCCTTCAAAATTGTTGAATTAATCTAAATATAAACAAAAGAAAAAAAATAAAAAAGTGTGTTATGTCAAAATATGAGTTTATATTATCAATCGTAAAATAATTAAAAAATTAGAAGATAATATTGAATACTATTATTTCGTAATAAAATGTAAATATTTGTAAAGTTTGGTTGTAGGGATAATTTTGTCAAAATGCATGTCATTTTGCTGGTAATCTGGAAAGACACCTCTCATGGGTGCTATCTTCATTACCAGGGAAGTGGTAATTTAGATTACCAGATAAGTAAAAATTACCGGTAATCCGTTGCAGCCAAACGTGGTAATATAGTGGGCCCTGGGAATTTTAAATTAAATAGCCGGTAATCTATCTGGATTACCTCATACCAAACGCCCCCTAATAGTTAAGTCATAATTTTAAAAGTTTCACTGCCTTTACAACTAAAAGCACAAAAAAAAAGAAATATTTTATCCCTGGTCTGGTAATTTTTTTAGAAAAAAAATATTTAAACAATATTCTCAAATTAAACTCATTCCGTTATCAAATAAAATAGGAAAAAGCCAACCAAGTAGACAGTTTAAACTAAGAAAAATATCTAATAAAAAAAACTTTTGCTGACATTTTCTTTTTGTTAACTGTACTATTTGAAAGTTTATTAAATTTTAATCGATTCAACTATAAACAAAATATGAAAATCTCACTGAGCGAAAGTGTAGAACACCGCATATAAAAAAACAATATTTTAATGATACTTTATTGGGTAAATAATTAGTTTGATCAAATTTTATTCTGGAAAGGTTGTATCCAGATCTTATCTTCCGCAATCCCGATGCCCTTATCATCTACGAATACAATATACATAATTGAAAAAAAAATATACAAAAAAAAGTGTAATATATTTAAGTAAATCATACTATATTATTTAGTTTTTTTTTTCTTTTTTTTTGTGATGGATATACCTACCGATGTTCAAAACTATTAGCATCCGATTAATCCGGTGTTCAGACGGATGACGACGAATATTTAATTTTTAAATATTAAATTAATAAATATCAAACTTTTTTCTTTCTTATTTTTTTTTATCTATCATAAATTTATTATTCAATAATTAAAAGTTAATTAACACACCTATTTAAATAGAAAATACTTTCATTGTTATTTACTGTTCCTATTATTTTATTTTAAATGATAAATATTTTTATTTACATGCTACACCCTTTTTAAACCCCCTCTCTCTCTATATATATATAGATACATCTTATTTTTATGAATGTACCGTGCGTCCACTCTTCAAGAATATTAGATAAGGGTTTTGCTAAGTAGACTCCTCAACCTCTTATTTTTTTGATTTATAAGACGAAACTATCATATCTATAGAGCCGCTAATATCTAATCGTTATCAATTGATCCATGAAATTTGAGCTCGTACACTTGTACCAACATTAAATTCTATAAATAAATAAATATATATATATATATATTATATATACGGCACAAACTTATCGCATTTTTTTTGCCCGATAGCTTCAAAAGTGCGGTTGCCGATGGTCGTACTGAAGTCTCCTCCATTCCCCACAACACCTCTCCGCCTTCCTCCTCCGCCGCCGCCGCCGTCTCACTCCGCCAAAAGCCTCCTCTTTGCCCCCGCACGAAGCCCCTGCTTCCGCGCGACTCGGCGCTCGTGGATCTCCATGGCTCTGCCCCTCGACCCTTCTTCGGCTCCCTCTCCTCCACCCACCGGTCAGCGCTCCCCTTCCAAGTTGTCGCCTTTCTGTAGGATTTCGATTGCAAAATCTTAGAAAACTGCACGTTTAGTGTTCGATGTTGGTCGGGATTGCTTTGCGCGGATTTCGCTCGTTCGGTTTGATGGTCTGAGAACGTTTGGTGGGAATGCTGGTTGTTCTGATGCGTGAATCGTGACTTACCTGTCAAATGATGCTTGCGCTCGAATGCATCACATTTTGATGCGTTCTCCACTTGTGGATTTGCTCTGAGCCATGAGTTTGTAGAAAAATCTTGATCCACAGTATGCAGATAACTTAGCGGGAAAAAAAAGGATGGCTTGAATAGTTTAGAATTTTTAAATTTGTTGGATGTACGTCGTAAAAGATTTATATGCGCTAGATATATCTCTATTTTGGATATTTTTTTTACATGTTTGAGAAAAAAAAATGCATCTTTCTATCATGAATTGATATATTTCTCTGATGGGATAAGGTTCATCTTCCTATGGTTTGGCATGATTAACTTATATGAAGTTATTTCGTAGCACTCATTCTAATTAGTTCATGTTGCACCAAATGTTGTTTGAAACTAGTTAAGGACCTACTTATACCCGGAGTGCAATGTATGCTTTTGTCCCATTGTCTTTGGAATTGGAAATTTATGAAGAATCAACACTTTCTTGTTGAATAAAACTACCGACTTTTGATTCAAGTTTAATTGCCTTGTCGTGTGCAAGTGTGATCAAACTAAAGGCCAATCTGGTTGGATATGAGATATATTTAACCTTTAGAAGTTGCACGTTACTACTTTTGATTTTCTGCTGAAGAATAGTTGTACTATCTTGTCCAGGAATATCAGTTGATGCAGGATCAAAAACAGCATCTTCAATGTCAATTGGGCAGAATGATTTGCTGATTGTGGGACCAGGTGTTCTTGGTCGTATTGTGGCTGATATGTGGAGAAAGGTTCTTTTGAATCATCCTTACATTTATTCAGTTAATATTTCTTATTATATGAAACATGAATTTCGACTGTATCATGAGTATACCTTTTTTCCTTAATCACCTTCGTTCTGCTTCATGTAATGTGATCCCTATCTAGCTATTCTAGTAAAATTTGTGTTGATCTAACATATTAAGACTTCTATGTGATTGGATATCGATAGACATAATTGAATAATTCATTAAAGTTAATGGTTCATGTCATCTGTGTCTTTTGAAAAAAAAACTGTAGCAGTTTATTTATGCACATGAGGCCTTTTGGAATGTTATTCATTCTCGTCATGAGATCTATTTTCAGGAACATTCAGATTGCCAAATTTTTGGACAAACAAGGACTACAGATCATCATGATGAGTTGGTAAAAATCGGGATAATTCCTTCTTTAAGTGGAATGCATATGGAAAATAAATTTCCTTATGTAATCTTTTGTGCTCCACCATCTCATTCTGCAGACTACCCTGGTGATCTCAGGTAGGATTCAAAAGTTAAATTTGATGAGATTTATATTCTGTCCTACTGGAAACATTCTTTATAGTCAAAGAAATATCTTTGTTCATCTTTCTTTATGGTTAACAGGGTAGTTGAACAAGTTTATTCGGAACAGTTCCGTAAATCACATTAAAAAAAAAAAGTTCCATAAACTATATTTGTTTTCAGGAAATGAGATGACACATATGCCTCAATCAGGAAAAGGCTCACAAAAAGTTATATTTTAATATTCCCCTTTAAGCTGGAGCATATGTATCTCTCATACTCAGCTTATAAACATTTTTTTTTTCTATAAAAAAACAGCTTCTGTGTAAAATTTTGGTCAGTACATTGTCAAGATTAACCACCATAAGAGGATTTGGTGTAGTCATTTGTCCTTGCATCACAGCATCACGAAAAATGTGAAAATTGTCATTAACGTCCTTTGATAAATGTAGGTAAACTCGACCCAATTCAGCTAGGCATGCAGCTTGTGCTAGTCAAATTCTGATTGGATCTAGAGAGAACGTTTTGATCTTTGTTTTTCCAGTTCACTTATTTCTTTTAAAGGTAGAAATGTTTCTAGTTCTGTCCTCGTGCCCCTGCTCAATTGGAAAACCCACTCCAAACTGTCTGATAATCCAAAATAGAATGCTGTTTCCAATAGATGATTTGGATATTGCAAGATCTAAAGAGTCACTGTGCAGTGAATTTGTGTAGGCTTATCTGTCAACTGGCTAACACATCCAACAACATTAGAGATATCAGGGTGAGTAACAGGAAGATGATGAGCTTTAGAAGAGCTCTATCGTTTAACATTAGAAAGGGCTCAGAAAACCAAAACGGAAAACATAAAAATGCTACTTTTAACAGTTGTACTTTGAAACCTTCTAAGAAAACATTGTACTTAGACAACTCCCTACCCATGTCGTCTCCACTTGTTCTCTACTTTGAGATGTATGTATCTGTGTTGTATGCTCATGCATGCGTATCCATTTTGTATATGTCATGGACTTAATACCAATAATCCATTTTTTGTATTTTCAAATAATAATCTATTTTTCAATTTCTTCTAAGCAAATGTGTTTTTTTTGTAATATTAGCACCTTTCCTAGTGGTAGAAAAGAACCTTGAAATCATTGAAGTGAAGTTCAGTTCTCTTAATTATGATCTTATCCAAAGATTTTGGAGATCCAACATATCTTTTTCTTCCAATGCTTCCAAACAAAGAATTGGAGTGTATGATGACTTCTTATTGAAAAGTCAATTTCTTAAAAAAGAACAGCTGTTTTTGTGCTTCAATTTGTCTAATGATATACATATATTGATATCCTGTGCGTTACATGGATAGTATTAATTTGCTGTTTGACTGGTGTTGCAATATGTATGAATGTATACACATCATTTCATTACACTATGCATGATGTATGTACTATTTTAGAGGTTGACATATGAATTTTGACTAACGTGCAGATTGGCAGCATCAAGCTGGAATGGTGAAGGGTCTTTTGTTTTTACGTCTAGTTCTGCTGTATTTGACCGCAGCGATAATGGAGTTTGTAATGAGGTATTACATCTAAAATAATCACATTTTATTTAATCATAACACATCTGTTTTATGCTCACTGCAATAGAAGGAAAAGTTGGTTTCTTCTTTGTCTGATCTAGAAAACTGTATCATATCTGAGTGTATAAGGCAAAATGTAAAAGATTTTGTTTACCATTATATAATCTTAAAATACATTTGTAAGCATCACAATCCCTAATGCGATCTTGATATATTTTTTTCTTTATAGTATTCTGTACGCGCGATGCATATTGTCTATTCTAACTCTTTCATTTGGTTGACATATAGGACTGTCCAGTAGTGCCAATTGGCAGAAGTCGACGTACAGATGTCCTTCTAAAAGCAGAAAATGAAGTTTTGGAGCATGGTGGCTGTGTTCTGAGACTAGTGGGGCTTTACATATCCTTCCAGTAGCAGTAGAGGAACTGTTGTGATTGATATTTTTTCTTAAGAAAGGGAAAAAATTGATAAGGAAATTGATGTTAACTATAATTATTTTCTAATGCATAATGGTTATGTATCCCTTTATTTATCTTAATCATTTATACAAAGCAGATAGAGGTGCACATAGTTATTGGTTAGAGAAAGGAACTGTTGACGTGCGTCCAGATCACATTCTAAATCTTATCCATTATGAGGTAACACTCTTAATATTTACTTCAAGAGAAATATCCTTTTGCATTATTAGCTTTGTAGTATGTGCCTCTCTCTTTAGTAACAAGAGGCAATCATGCAGTAATTTTTTCGTCAAATCAGATCTGCATGTCTAGAATTGAAGATGACCATTTTCACTATGATACTCATATTTTTTCTTTCAAGGATGCTGCTTCGCTTGCAATCACAATCATGAAAAAGAATCTTAAACGGCGAATCTTTGTCGGTTGTGACAATCATCCTTTATCCAGGTCTCTTTCTAGGACTTTCTTATTCAAAGTGGGCGTCATCGCATACTTGCTATTTATTCCTTAGTGGTCAAAAGAAAACCTCAGCAACTAACAATGACCGGTTTGTTGGTACTCTAAATCTGCTTTATGTAGGCAAGAATTGATGGATTGTGTGAACCAAAGTGGAAAATTCAGCAAGAAGTTCCTGAGTTTTACAGGTAAGTCCTTTTTTTTGTTGACTCCTGCTGACTTTAGATTTAACATGCATGTGGTTTTGTAGGCACTGAAGACCCATTGGGTAAAAGGATTTACAACTCGAAGACTCGCGCAGAATTGGAGTGGGAGCCAAAATACGCTAGCTTCTCTCAGTTTCTTGAGATGACATATTGAGATCATCTAAGTTTTCATCTGGGTTCTATTGTGATTCTTGGATATATTTTCCTTCTAGTGTGATTAAATTCCAGAGAAATCCTTCGGGTTTTTCATAAAGAAGAGACGATATTCTTTATATGTACTTTCTCTTGATTGTCAATATACCAGATGCAATTGGCTTCTTTTGTCAAGATAGACAATTTGAATAGTGGCAATTTATACTGAGTCTTTATCATTGACCATTATATATTGGAGTGGAAAAATGAAGGTGCTGTCGACAGCTCCAATGAGATCACACAAAATGACTTATGTGTGATTGTTACTGTTCTAAATTTCTTGCTTGTTTGATTATGAGTTATTGCATAATATATTATGAACCCAGAGGCCAACCAAATTTTGCTTGCAGTTCTTTCAAGGGACGAAGAGACCACATGCACCTTGAATCTGTCAAATGCTGTTGTCTGGGCCTCTGGGGCTCTGTTAGAACAGTTGGTGGTAGCTTGCTTTCACGAGAAATTATTATTACACCAGAAGAGTAGAAGTTACAGAAACAATAATATTTATACTTCAAGTCTTCCACTCTGTCAACCCAAAAATAAATAAACAAAGAAGCGTCAACTCCTTTCACCTTCAACAAGCACCTTGTAAAACATCTCATTAGTTGACCGACAAGAGTTTCTACGACCATGAAGTGCTATATAGAAACATTTGTGAAGTTCCAGTTCTTATAACACAATCTCTCTCTCTCTCTCTCTCTCTCTCTCTCTCTCCATATGGCGTTCAGGGCTTGCTGTTGCATGCAATCAGGGAAGAATGAAATGAGTCCCATGGGAATCCTTGTGCTCCTTCTAGTCGTGTTAGCAATCATGGCCTTCTTCCGTGCACCGCCAGAGCCACAAGTCCGCGTCTTCAGAATGCACCACTGCTGAAAGAAAAAATCTTCATTTCTCTGCTCCAACATGATTGATTACTTTGGTGTAACTTTATTTGAAATGTTGTAAACTTTTTTCTCTCTTTTTTTTGTATAACTCTGATGTATGTGTATAGTCTCCTAATGTGCTTCTTGAGAAAACTTGATTGAGCTTCTCCACTCTGCTCTCCAGCATCAAGTTTGTGCATGATACTGCTTAATTTTCAGAAGAAAGTAAGATGCTCATTAGATGAAAGGTTCTGAATGATCTAGTACTAAAAATTGAAAGATCTTGTGAGGCGATGAGTCCTCCCAACAGACATTCAAAAGTTTCTTTTGTGCAACCATTGTAATGAAGTTAGCTTCTTAGTTGTCTTCTCTATGATACTTTTCAACAATACACCATCAAAATGTGGAAAGAAAGAATATGCAATCTACTATCTTGCTTTTAACGGTTCGTTTGGCTAAGCCACCAAACGCTGCCCGCAGGTTCCATATCTCATTTGGAACGCTTGTCCCAAGCAACTGTTTAAGTGTCGTTCCATGTCTCACTTGAAACGCTTGCAAAGTTGCAAGTGTCAATCACCGCATGCCAAACAGACTCATAATAGCTTTCCAGCGGTTAGCTGCTTGTATCCTTGCTGTGCTGAACTCGCGCTTCTGCTTTAAGCACCTGGAACAAATGTACCTGCCTAATCCTGATACATATGTGCGACGACCTGTGCACAGTTGTCCTGGTTGAAGCAAAGTTACTGCTCGCCTCTTTCCAATCTCAGCAATATGGACTTACTTTTGAAACCTCGGTTTTTGATGATCATAAACCTTATACGACTGTCATCCTTCATGAATGAGCAAAGATGCCTCTGCAAATGCCTGGAACATTTGACCAGACAGATTAATACAGATTATAAATGATTGGGTGGTTGATAAAAGAGTCTTATTTGCTCTAAGAGATTGCACTCCAAACGAAACTGTTCCGAAGACTGCAGCCTCGGAAGGATTGTCAGCACCAGTTGTGAGGAGCCAAGAGACCACAAACAAATTGGTTGAACCACCTCAATATTCATCAAGTTTGCTGCAGAATATAACATTCAAAGGGCATCAAAAGAAAAAGAACTAGTCAAAGTTCCTGCTAATATTCAGAAATGTATAAACTTGAATGATTGCATAATTGGCAAAACTGTTGCAACCTGCTCAAAAAGCTCAGATAGTGAAATAATTTTGACATTTCAAAATTTATTCTTTATCTGCTCAAGTAAAACCATGGCAAAACTGGATGCAGTAACTCTCAAATCGATAGCACAAACACTCCAAAATTGCCCTCATCTACTAATTAAGTTTACAAGGATGACAACCGCACCAGTAATTAAGGAAATGCCTGAAAATGATACTCAAGATATCGAAATGTCAATATTTGAAGCTTAGCAATCAGACTTTACCTCTGGCATGGATCCTTTCTCTTTTTTACACATTTGGTTCAATTCAGGTTGACGAACTGGTATAACATGCCTAACATGAGCTGCAGGAGTAATGCAGCTCGACCAAGACTCCCTAGTATCTGGATTCACTGAAGCAGGCCTTCCTGAGCATACAGGGATAGCAGTCCTAATAGTAACAGGAGCAGCTATTGACATCATCCAAGGTCTTAGTGGTTGAAACCCAGAAACTGATCGATTTGAAGAAGATACCGATGTAGCTGTCAGTGGAGTCTGCATAACATGATGGCCAAGACCCCTGCTTGAAGCCAAAGTACTGGAAGGTGGAAGATCATGAACTTCGGGGTTAGTGTTAATGTTAAATGAATTTACTTTTTGTTTTGAAGATAAATGATGGTTAGTTTTTAAAGGTTCAGGCTCCACTGATGCTCCAGATGTCCATTCAAATGATCTTGTTTGGAAATGTTGCACTAGTTTCCTTCCATTTTTTGCAGCCGCATCAGCTGGATCATGAACTGCTGATGAATGTGAATCAGATGTGGTTCCTGTTATGTTGGCTTCCTGCTGACCAGGCAAACATTTCTTTTCCTGAACTTCAGCTAGCTCCTGGATCGCTACAATACGACCAGCATCCAACAGAGGAGAGGTATCTGATATATCACTCTGTGAGTATACCTCAGCATTAAATGATAATTTTAGCCGTTCATTTTCCTTACCATTAGAAGGATCTTGATCAATTGTCTGGAACAAATGCTCTTGAGTCGGCTGGTATATGGACTGAATAACAGGTAGGACTCGAGGATCCACAGAATTTGAGGCTGGTCGTATGGACATTTTGGACTGTTGTTGAGATGCTTGTGTTTGCTGGTACATCTGGTATCTATCTGTCTTTGATGAAAAATTTAGGTATGTCCGATTCTGGATAGGCCTTGAGTGAGAAGACACATCGGATGCTGGATGCATGGCTCTCTGCATACGGGAAAGCCTACATCGACCATCCATTGGGTTGTTTCGAGAAGATTGTCTGCTTACTTCCGGTTGCCACAAATTTGAGGGGGCATGAACAATAATAACCTGTCCTTGTTCTCCATGACCTTGTTGCTCCAGAAGTGAAGGTGATGATGAAGGGTTCAAATGTGGCACTACATTGAATTATTAAAGAGAAATTACTCGTAAGTGGAACACCTTCGAAATTAGTCAAGTAAGGAAATCCTAATTAAACAAAATATAAGTTCAAACTGCCCCTCTGTAACGCTCTACCTTTGTGATTTAGGACAATTGCAAGACGGGCACTTAATTCATGAACATATGTGGGCAAGTGGTGCAAAAGAGTCCTTGGCAAGACAAGGAAGACCCTTGTACAAATAGGAGACGACAACCGAACAAAGCGTAAAGACTCAACCACAGGAAGTGGAAGGCTATGCCATAGAAGGTAGTTGAAATATGTGCTGCTGGACGCCCACGAACATGGAATGAGCGACAGTTGACTTTTTGGCGGTTATACAAGCCCCAAAACAAGTTCTCTATGTATTCAGTAAAGCGATGCCTTGGCATGAGTAGTTTGGCAGTTTCAGAAGTTCAAAGGTGTGATCTCTACAAAGGGTGCTAAGCCAACAGTTAGTTATCTTTAAGGGGTTTTTAAGGATGTAATTTTATTGGTAAATATGAGCCGGAATGTGAGAGTTTTTTCAGGATGTAATTTTATTGGTAAATATGAGCCAGGATGTGAGAGTATTCAAATTCAAATGGCCTTTATAACTGATGTAAAACAGGTAGTTACTTTAACTACCTAAGTGTACTGTATTAAAAGGTGTCTGCCAAGCATTTGACCCAGGGGGCCTGAGTGGACTTATAATAATAAAAAGTCGTCCTTTTCCCCTTATCTCCTATGAGTTCAATTCTATTATGATGTTTTCTGGTTGCCTTGGGATAGATCCTAATTTAGACTATGGCATGAACCTTGTGGAATGGTTTTGTAGGCTGACTTAACCTCCTTGGAAGAAAAGAAGGTTAGGGCCGCATGTGCTCAAATCTGTGAGCCCGTGACAACTCGGTGATCTGGTACCTGAAGATATGTTCAGGCAAAACAATTAACACCAGCACAAAAATGTTCAGGGAGGACTAAGAACTGTGCCTACTAGTTCCGATAAATTTGCTGTGAAACCATATGGTTAAAAACAAGACCAGTATTACAGTAGTGCAACGAGAATTGTGTCATTACAGAGACAACATTCTTTACAATTAAAAAAAATGCTTTTATCAGCAAAAGATAATAAATAATCATGCATCTGGATAACTTTCATGGAAAATCTATGGTCTGATCTATGTATTCCTATTTGACATGAAAATATGCTGTGTATAAAGACTGGTTCCTCCATCTCAGAGAAATTCAAATTAGCCCTGTTAATCTCTCAACTAGTCATCAGGTAAAACCAGGTCCTGAGTATTGGATAAAATTTGGTACAGGCTAAATTGTGAATCTTTGAGTAACAAAAAAGTTATTAGATTTGTTCTAGGTTCACATAAAAAAGAATTGTTCAAGTGTCCTTCCATATAAGGATTTCAGGGAAACATAACTACTAGGTCTTAAAGCTGTTGACAGTTGAAACTGCTAACCTATGGTATTCTTATTCAAAGTTATAGACATTCATGTAGTGCTACAATTTCATCACCACAACCAATAAAATACATGTATCAATCACGTCCCATCCAAAATCCAGGATCTACTCGCATTAAGATCATTTAGAATATCCACAGATTCAAATAAGCTAAATCGTTATCCTTCAGGCATTGAATACATAAAATGTCTCAAGATAACAATTAAGTCAGCGTTGGGGCCAACTTAAACATGTGAGCAAATCATCCAGTAATTCCATCTGACAATCTAATAAGTTACTTCAAGAAACATATACAAACAGTGCAGAATGCAGCCATAAAAGTTCCAAACCAGAATGAACTGACAAGGGTGTAAAAAAAAACATAAAAAAAAAGTTTCCTCACACTGCTTCAAAGCCGACCAAGCAGCCATAGCAGCATTCTTTTGAGCCTGCTTCTTGGTTTTGGCAGGATCTCCTGTGAAGCTCAAGCCTGCAAGCTCAACGATGCTTGTGAAAACTGGTGTATGACCTGGTCCAGATTTAATGGTCGTATAAACAGGCAACTCCAACCCAGCTCTATGAGCTGTTTCTTGGAGCAAGTTCTTGTAGACTCCAGACTCATCCTGCAACATAGGAAAACAACATTGGCAATTCAGCTATGGTAAAGGAAGATTCTTGTCAATTGCTTGACTATAGTATATGGATCACAGTAATATAGTCATTTTCTGGATATAAGTATCAAGAGGTCCATCATTAGCAATCGTAAGCATTGCAAAATATGAGCATAGATGATAGAACAACCAGAAGAAGAAGAATGCTCTGTGAACAATGTACACGACCAATTGCCAGTTAATGTATTGGGTTTTCGAGGAACCCAAATTAACTTACTCTGTGGATCTTGCTCTAAACATAAAATATGAATAATGTACGTGATCAATTTCAAATTAAAGAATTGGATTTTGAAGCAACCCAAGCTAACCGCCTATATCACAAACCAACTAATAACTATGTTTTTCTTCTCCCATACCCTATTCGCTCTATGATTCTATCCGAAATCTGAACTTTTCACAGTGAGTTGCATAATGGTATACAGCTCTCGTCACAATCTTTCTTTTAAAGTGAGATAATTTCAATATTAACAGCTAAAAAGAAATGAAAATTTTCAATCCGTACCAGAACTTTTGCAGCAAGTGACCGAGAAGGGCCTCTCCTTGAGAGCACATTCAGTGCCACCTCGGCTGAAGCATGTTCTGCCTGTCTGAGCGTTGAACAGAAAGCCGGGCTCTCGAAGATCTCTCCATTAAAATTGACAGTTGCCCTGAAACGTGGAACATGGTCAGGCCCCTCCCTGATACATGTGTAGGACGGCAAGTTGAAACAGCTCCGCTGAGCGAGTTCTTGCAGCTGGTTCTTGTACATGTCTGATGCCACCAGACAGTGCTACTGGATGATCATAAAGCAGATGATCGAACTGCCTACATTTCAGCTCATTTCCTGTAAAATGATCCTATTGGTAACTTTTGATTGTTTTCGACACTATAAAAAAACTCACATCTTTTGTACTCAAAGCACAATGAAACGAGTAGGAAGCCCCCAAAAAGATGAAAACAACAGATGAAAAATGGACAGGGAAGACGAAATGCCCAAACAAATCAACTCAGAAAAAAAAGCCATGCAAAAACAAAAAGTTGTATTTTTCAAAGAAAAAGCAACTATCATTATTTTCAAACATCAAAAAATGGAAATAGCAACTAAATCACAAAGAAAAAAAATTGGAATTTTGACAAGAACCATCTATCAAAGAATCGCCTTTTCGGATACTTAAGAAAAAGCTAACACATCTCCATTGATGGCAGAAAACGGAAACATGAGAACCCTATCGATATGATTCCCAAAACAAAGATCAAGAAGCAACAAGCGACCAAAGAAAAATAAAAAAAAAATAATTATGAAAGTATGCAGTGATTCCTGACCTGTGAGCTAAGGCGTAGGAAATCACCTTCGGCGGACGGGGAAAAAAAGAGTAAATTTAGGAAGCATCAAAGCGTTTTCTCCTCTCTTTGGTTCATAAAAATCTCTTCTTTTTTTTTCTTCTTCTTCTCGCTGTTATAATGGGCAGTGTCATGTTAGTTTGGTGTTGGTGTTTAATGGCTCCGTTGGTTGTGCCGGAAATTTTCGGGTTTGCCACTGACTATACCAACTTAAATGCGCAATGATGGCCATCATCCTAACAAAAAAGAGAGCAGGGGAAGGTTTGTAAAGTGATGATTGAGAGAAATAAATATGTTAACATTTTATATTAATATTATGTTTTGACATTACATAGAAAAATTATGCTATGATATATCTCATTACTACATTATATGAAACTTTATTGTATAAAATTATTGTTTGAAATATAGGGGAGGGATCGATCAAGAATAAATAAATAATGAATAAAATGAGAAAAAATTGGCACACAAATTTTTTAACGTGATAAAATTCGTCTGATCAATATGAACAAGAGAAAAATATTTACAGACACAAAAAAAATCACCACCAAAAAATTTTTACTATTAGAAAGAATAGAGTAAATCATGAAACTCTAATCTTTATCTATAAAGGTTTGTACTACGAAAGGCTTTGCTCCCGCACTTCCATGAGAATCAGTGTTGGGCTACGAGCTTGGGTCGTTGTCATAAATTCTTTTTTTTTTCTCAATTTTTTTTCTTTTCCAATTTTGAGTATAATGATAATTCAAGACACAACAACAGTTACTAAAATTGAGGTTTTAGGACGATCATAAAAGAGTCGTGAGATCATTGATTGAATAAGCATTATAAAATCTTAAGAAAAAATTATAAAAAATCATAAAATTTTTATGTATTCAATTATAGAATCGACAAAAAATTGAAATATAAAAAAAATATCGATAAAATTATAAAAAAATATGTATTAATTTTTTATGTATTAAATTATATAAAAAATATAAGGTAAATAATAAAAGATTGAAAATTTGACAATATTATATATATATATATATATATATTCTGGCAGCAAGAAACTTTTAACCAATGAATTAACAAATTTGTGAGAATATTTTTCCATTAAAGTTTTTAGACTCTCTGTGCATAATGTATTTAAATAATATTCTTAAAATCAAGTACATTAAATAGCAAAAAAAATTCTTTAAGAAGAGTTTCTTTTTAAATGAAACAAACATATTTCGAATAAAAACGTATGCATAACTTGCACAGTAAGTTGTTTGTATGATATTTGCTCATTTTAAGATGTGCATATTCTCATGAGAAATGTTTTAATGTGATGCAAGAGTTCTTATAGGCCTAAACTCTCTTTTCTTCTTACTTGTAAATCGTCCAAAGTATAATCAGATCATCATCAAATGATTAGAAGAAAAATATTGAAGTGTGAAGACGGTGGCTACAAAAATTTACCCAGAAAATTTACTGCTCGAGTTGAATGCTACATGGTGAATCCGAATGACAATGGTGTGTACGATCTCGCTTTAATTTCTACTCTGTTATTATGATAGAAGATCGTACCACTCTGATTCCTTACTTTACCTCAAGTTTAATTATGCTCCACAATAAAACTTACCATGCATATTAAAACACAAAAAAAACTCTTAGATTTAATTTTAATTATTACAAGTTGAAAACGTATCAGGTCTAATAAATAGATAATATTGTAAATAACTGTATTTTATATGTTTTAAAAGTAAGATTTTTGTACAAACGTGTGATTATTATTATGCAAAATTGGAAGTAAAGTAACCTTAGTAATATATGTACACCATATAAGAATAGTCGAACACAAAAGTGATTTCTTTCACTTGTTGCTGTTGGAAAGATCCAGAAGGCAAATATACCCCAAGACTCAATAACATAAAAAGTGACAATCTTTATGAATTATGATTATAAGGCAACTATCAACAAGATCACCATAAGTTACAGAGTCAGTCCACTATGGTAAATATTTGAAAAAAAATAATATTAATAAAAACAAAATCTCTATCAGAAGGTCACCCGATGACATTTGAAGTTCATTGGTTGGCTTCCATGTGTAGTTCTTGCCATCTTGTGTGTAGCCTGAATGGCACAGATGCTGAAATGCTGACAGTAGTGAGCAGTTAATCCTTTGGAGGAATATAACTCCTAAATTTTCAGCCAGTATTTAGACAAAATTTGTTGAGCAAACAACTCCCAAAGGAGCTACAAGTTCATCAATTTCCAGAAGTTTCAGCTAAACTTTCTAACATGCGTTCAATTCTAAATTTCATGCGAGGTTGGCCTGATCTGGTCTTCTTAAACATTTTCTTCTTCAGAAGTTTCCTTCTAGATTCAGCATGTTCTATCTTTTCCCTTTTTGCTTGCATCATTGCCTCTCTTTCCATCTTTGCCTTCTCATCTTCTGCATGCTTCCTTTCATACTCTTCATGTAGGCTCCATTTGCCAGACTTCTTCTTGTTTCTGTTGTTACTGGGCTTAGGCAACTTTTCAGAACTATCAAAGTCCTACAAAAAACACCAACAGCTGGAGTTCACAGATGTTGTACATATTCTAATGCTACTACACTGATGCTGAAAAACCAACGCACAGTACATCTGAAATACATATTTTTAAACATTTGGGAAGAGCTTCCAATTGCATTGAAGACCGACAATGATAAATGTTATCATACTTTGAAAGGACAATGATAATGTTGTCATACGCTGTAGTCATCCTTTTATGCTAGAAAATCAATCTTAGATGGAAATTCAAGTTTAGGATTCTTTCTGTATTTTTCTCATTTTTTTAGGGGGAAAAGGATGACTATGAGAATTCTGTAGTCATCCTGCATTTTTCTCATTACACTCCAGCAAACTTTTCTAGAACTTTCTCTGAAATGAAATGTTTTCCAACATATTCGGGCAAGCAACTCTATGTTATAGTAAAAAATGCTTCATATGTAGAGGAGACTCCCAGTTACCGACTGAGATCTTTAAAATTGACACCAAATTTTCTTTGAGAAAAGACACCATATTAGCCAAAATCAAACCTTGTCTGAAATCAATGCTGTTTTGTTGCTTGGTTGGTTTTGCTGCTTTACTGCTTTCTTGTATTTGCTAACAAACTTGGCATTCCTGTAGAACTCTTTTTGCTTTTCTGTATCATAGAGAAAGTGATCATGAAGTTAAAAACAACCAAGAGGCAAAAACACATCATGGAAACAAATTCATTTTGATCCAAAACCCATGTCATGGGGCACTCCAAAGGTAAAGAAGCATGAATAGAAAACAATAGTCCAGGAGTAAAACTAAAGATAAAAAGTTGTTAAGCTGCTTGATTTGTCTTCCGATAGTTCATCTCTTACTTTAGAATTTAAGAAATCGGGCAATATAGCTACTTCAAATGTGCATCATATGTAACTAACATTTGTACTTCTAAACAGCAGAAATAACAGGACTCAGATGATCATATACCTTAATGACAAAATTATCTTATAGCACAGGGTACATATAAGAAGATATCTTGCCATACAACAATTTGGTACCTTTTCACTGAAGTTCTATATTCATTTCTTTATCCTTCAAACACATTTGCATCTTAAGACTGACCTCGAATATCATGAGAAATTAAGGACCCCCTTATATCATGATTAAGAACCTTTGAACCTAGGAACAAAGGCATGACGTAGTGGTTCACCCTTCGACTTGTGGATCTAAAGGTCTCGAGTTTGATTCGCACCAGTGTACACCCTTTATTTCCTAATTGTCTTTCCTATCCTTGTACCAAGCCCATGAGCCTCCCTTTCTAACTGAAAAAAAAAACTTTGAACCTCGCATTCATCAATTTTTCAAATGTGAAATTGCTATTTATTTTTCTGGGAGTTAATGTCTCATTGTTTGAAGACAAGTTTTTTTTAAGATGGCTTTAAACAAGCTGTAAGAGGAGATTGACATTTATTTCTCAATAAACAAGCACACATTTTTTAATTCTCTATAAACCACCCATATAGAAATTTTAAGTCATAGCACCAATCTGCATATGAAGTAATTGTTCAACCACCAATATGCTTTCATGATTCTGTCCAACATTTAAGATTAACTGCTAACAAGGCAGCATCCAAAGGGTCAAAACTTAGCTGTCAAGAGACCTCACACACAAATGAGAAACTAGGGAGGTCAGTTCCTACAAACATGAACTTCTGGTACCTAGACAACAAAGTGAGTATCTTGCTGTAATGACACCCCTCAACATCTTTATTAACTTACAAGATAACTATGGTAAGTAAATTACTATTTCGTATATTCAATATGGGTTAGCATGAAGCTTTTACTTAGGGGGAGCAGTTCCATGCTATGGGAGCTCCTTGAATCCCGTCTGTAATTATAAACTTGTACAAGTTGTCACTTCCATGTAATTCCGTAGCTCCTAGACCTCTAACCTTCAGGGAACATAAAGAAACAAAAAAAAAAACCTGAAAAAAATGTGCTAAACCTAGTCAATTAACCAACTCATAAAATTAACAAATCAAAGACTTGATATGAATCTTGTTGAAGTGTTTTTTTAAAAATTTGTTGACACAGCATGGAAACAAAGAGAAACCAGAAATGGATCTCTTTAAGAAACAACCCCTAAAACAAATTTATGTAGATCCTCCTTGGTCCTGTGGATTCTATTTAACATGGATCCTTGGTTGAACTTGTTAACATAGCACACAAAAAAGAGAATCCAGTAGCTAATCTCTTAGACCTAATTCTTTACCCGATCGATCTAGAGACCTAAAATCATGCCATTGCATTAGGACACAACTGCATCCCAAAAGCACCAAACAATTACTTAAATCAGCTTTTTCACGCAGAGTTTACTCAACAAAGGTCTTGATAGTACAAATTGGAAAGCAAACAAAAAGATCAATTTCTGATGAATTCATGCAATTCTCTTTGTTTTTTTTTTCTTTTCTCTCAATTCTAGAAAATTGCTTAGTAATTATATAAAAAAAATCAAAAGAACGCAGCATAAACAATAAAAAATTCTTTTTTTTTTTCGTTTACAATCAAAAGTTTAGGTCATATCTAGCAATCAGAGACTGCGTCGATATTTATCATATAAAGGACCAGAAAAAAAATGCACTTTGCTCATCAATTGCGCTAAAAAAACACTAGAACCTAGAAGACGTAGATGGGCTCTTACTTATGATGGCGGGGTTGTAACCCGAGGAGTTGGACTTGGCGTTGGCAAAGGCTTCGAGGGAGAGGCCTCCCTTGCCGCCCAACCGCTGTTGGTTCCTCTTCCTCTGGATCCACGGCTTCCTCTTCGACTCCGAACCCCTTCCCCCGCCGCCGCCGCCGCCGCCGCCGTCAGGTGATCGTTGCTTCATCTCCGCCCTTTCGAGTTCCGACGGCACCGTGAAAGAAACAAATGCGACGAGGAAGAAATAACACAAATTGTTGTATTATGGCCCAATATGAGATCTGAACCCTTCAATGTTTAGTGCACGGACGGATCGGATCGTATATATAAGCGCTGCCTTCATGATCCTATTTTATTATTTTTATCCGAATTATTTTCCTTTTTAAACTCGAATTCATTATTAAATGGTAACATATATGATATCCACACGACAAAGGTTTGATAGGTGCACTTTATTGCTCATAATTTTCTCTTAAATTTAACTTAGTTTAATTTTTTTATTTCAATATTTCATTTTGTTAAATAAATTAATAATTTTTACTTCATACATTGCACATTCCTAACATCATTATTTAACAATAAAAATATGAATAGAAAAGTTAACATCTTTTAAGTTGAATATTTAAAGAATAAGAGATATTTGAAATACATGAAGTAACAATTTATTAAAAGATGATTCGATAGTACTTAAATAGTATCTGAATTTTAACCACATATCTAAAATCAAATAATGTTTCATATATATGAAGTAAAATATGCTTCACATATTCGTTGTCCCATATTAAATTAACCCACACTTCATTTCACACAAAATTAATTGTTTTCTTTTGATTTAATAAATTAAACACTATTACTTTACTTGGAATTTCTTTGTAACATCTTTAAAATATGCTTCAAATGTTTATTCCACTACAAGAAGAAGTCGATTTTCTTACAATTTTTCTGACGGAAGAAATTTTTTAGAAATGCCGACCAATATTTCTGAGGGAAATTATATCCCTCAAATATTCTAACGGGTCAAAACGACCGTTAGAATTTCTGAGGGAAAATGATCCGTCAGGAATTCTGACGAGTAAACAGCCCGCCAGAGTTCCTGACGGGTGAAGACCCGTCAGAATTCTTGACGGTTTGAAAAAGCCCGTCAAAATTTTTGACGGGTCGAACACCCATAAGGAATTCTGACAGGATGAGCCGTCAGAATTTCTGACGGGCCCAAACACCCATCAGAAATTCTGACGGGTGTTAGGACCCGTCAGAAAATGTCGCCCCATGACCCCGCGCCATTCGTGACTGCACAAGGAATTCGTGGGGGGATGAAATAATCCTTTTTTGTTCCGAGGGATTTTTCCCTCAGAAATTCTCCTATAAATATATTCCCCTCTTTTCTTCTCCCGCTCACGGAATTCGCTCTCCCACTCACACCTCTCCCGCTCTCCAGCTCATGGCTCTCCCCCTCACGCTTCTTCCTCCTTCGTCTTCTCCGGCGGCCGAAGGTAACTTTAACTTTTTTTCCTAGAGCAAGGTCGTCGGTGCGACCCTGCGCGAGGTCGCGTAGGGTCGCCGCGACACCGCGACCCTGTGCGCGGTCACAGGGTTGTGGTGACCCTTTTTATTTTTTTAAATAAGTTATTTAGTTGTTTATTTTTAGTTAATTGTGTCAATTTATTTATTTGATATATGTTAGTTTCACAAATTAATGTAATATTGTTGTTAATTTAATGCATTAGTCTAATATTAATTAGTTTAATGTTTTATTTATGTTATTTAAATTTATATGATAATTAATTAGTGTATTTATAGTTATTTATAATTTTACTTGTTAATTTAAGCTATTGATTTTTTATTATTTATTGTTAAAATAGTTAATTGATTGTGAAATTATTTGAATACTACTGAGTTATTTAATTTTATATCAATTGATTTGTTTACTTATTTACTTTTAATATTAATTGTGAAATTGTTTGAATATTGTTGAATATTAATATTAATTAGTGTTATAAAATTATTGCAGAAAAATATTTCCTCCGGAAACTCGCCGGTGGATGTATAATACAACAAATCCTGGTCGTAGAGGACTTACAAAAGAATTTGTGAATGAAGTTGAATATTTCATAAATTTTGTGTGTCAGTCGTTTCAGTATTTGCGAGAAGAAAGTATTAAACGTCCATGTTTAAAATGTTATAGTACAAAATTTCAGCCAATTGAAACTATTATAGTTCATTTACATAAAAAAAGTTTTAAACCTAATTATTGATATTGGGTTGATTTTGGAGAAGAAGAACCTAGTAATGAAGAGTCAATTAATATATTTGCAACAAAAAATGATGTAGTGCATAGATATGAGAACTTATTTTACGATGTTGCATCAACACAATATTAACATGTTAGATTTCATGAAGAGTCACCTAATGAAGAAGCTGGAAAATTTTATGAATTATTAAATGCTTCAAGTTAGCCGTTATGGTCGGGGTGTAAAACTCATTCCGAATTATCATTGGTCGTTCAGATGTTGAGTCTTAAATCGGATCATAATATATCACATGCATGCTTCGATGCTATTATGGAAATATTGAAGGAGGTGACACCGAGAGGATCACGAATTCCATTGAATTATTATAAAATAAAAAAATAGTTTCTAAACTTGGTCTTTCGTCAGTAAAGATAGATTGTTGTGGAAATGGATGCATGTTATTTTACAATGACGATATAGATTTGAGAGAATGCAAATTTTATGGTGCTGAGAGGTACAAATTTTCGAATGTTACGACAAAAATAAAAATACGATTTCAGTGAAAAGAATGCATTATTTGCCTCTTCTTTCAAGACTTAAAAGATTATATTCTTCTATGGGTTCGGCTTCATACATGAGATGTCATGCCGAGCACAATACTAAGGAAGGTGTTATATTACATCCATCTGATGGTGAGGCATGAAAATATTTTGATCGAATATGCTCATATTTTGCATATGATCTTAGAAATGTATGATTTGACTTATGTGCAGATGGATTTACTCCATATTCTCAATCTTCGACTCCTTATTCTTGTTGGTCAGTGATAGTTACTTTATATAACTTACCTCCTGAAGTATGTATGACTGCTCCATATATATATAATTAAAAAAAAGGTTAAAAACAAAGCTTGAGTTGAAGGATCAATATGTAAAGCGTATTTGACTCAGGAGGTATCTGTTCTTACTACTTTGAGTCTCATGTCAAATGTGCAAGAACAAGAGTTTGACAAAACGATGATGTTGTCGAAGGTATGTCGAGCACTGAACAAATTTTATCAATTTTTAAACGTCTTGATCGTGCCTATGTCTATATGCGGGTGGTTGTATTTCTAGGGGTACCACCGCTCATAGAATGATATATTAAAGTATTCTAATTTTTTTGTTTTAGATTTTTTATTCCAAATTAAATATTGGTAACTTTTCTTCAGGAATTGGAGCGCGGTGAAAAACCCACGGAAGATGAGATTTTTTTTAAGAACTCATCATAGAAAAGATAAAGGTTGTGTTTCAGACTTTGCAAAAAATACATATGTAAGATATTAATATCTCTCAATATTTGATTCAATATTTTATTATAGCTAATTTTTATTTTATAATTATATTTTAGGAAGGATTTAAGATGAAACAAGTGGAGCATATGACTCAAGTTACACAAGAAAGAGGCACGCCAAAGTCAACTACAGAACTTTGGAGGGAACACGTAGGCACAAACAAAAATCGTGTCTATGATTTAGTTTCATTTGTCACTTATATTGACTTAGGATCAACACGCATATTTGTCTCGGGCCCTTCAAATAAAGAGATAGAACGACGTATTGATGAAGGAATGAAGCAAATGGAACAACAAATGCAAGAGCGATTTGACGTGCAGATGGAACAAGCTCGGCGTGCGCAAAGAAAAGAAATGAATGAAATGTGAAGACTCATGATGAAAGGGCAAACTCCTCCTCCTAAAGATCCTGATAAGAATAATAATATGTAAATTAATTAAATATTTGGAACAAATATGTAGTAAAAAAATTGTAAATTAAATGTGGAGACTCATATGTAAATTATTTTTTTTGTAAATTATATATTTTTTATTTTTTTAAATATTTTGACGAAATTTAATTCCATCAAAAATTTTGAGAGGCTTTTAGCCCCTAAGAATTTTTGAGGGGTTGGAAGCCCCTCAGAATTTCTGAGGGCTTTTGGGCCCCTCAGAATTTCTAACGGATTTTGTATCCGTCAGAATTTCCTTCTTTTTGACAATTTTTTTCAATAGAAATTTCGTCAATCGTTTCTAACGGATTTTTTTTTTCTGTCAGAAACTCGTGATTTTCTTGTAGTATTCGAAGACTACTTCGTTTAGAGCGTTTTTATATAAAATATTATTTCGCGTAGATTGTATTCCATCTTCAAACTTTACCATTCCATAACTTCATGACTAGGAAGAAAGTATGTCATACACATGATCAATTAGTTAACATGGATACAGCCATACAATTAAAAAAAAACTTAACATTACTAAATGACCGTGGAATCATATGCTCGCTCTGAAGGACTGAAGCCAGAGAGTAATTTTACCATGTGAACTCGGAGGGTGAATTGCTCACCGGTCATCACTTTCTTCTTTCAGAAATGTTGATCATGTGAGAATCTGCACATAATAAAAAAATAATAATAGTAAACGCAAAGGAGTGTTCACGGCTGTACATTACCCCATGGAGCGTACGTAGAGGAATATGCACTGCTATTGATAGGGGAGTCAGTATGAGAATCCAACATGTGTAAATTGTTGAATACTAGGTAACCTACTTGAGCTTCGCGCAATTTAAATATGTTTAATACATAAATTTTGGAAATTATTGATATTTTTATATACAAAAATTAGGATATGTAAAATACATGTTTCTAATTATGATTATGTATCGTTCGTATCTTGTAAAATTGGGCTAGGTGGTAAGAATTATATTTCTACTTAAGTAATGCATAGAGTTTATTTATATATATATATATATATATATATATCACTGAGACCTAAATGAACCATATTAATCAATATCACTTTCTCAAACACTAAAATGATAATGAAAAATAGTCTTGTATATTTATAAATATATTAATCAAAAGAAAATATCGGTTGCTAGCTTGGATATTCTATTTCAAGTTGTAACTAATTTATTTAATTTAGCTTAAAATTTATTGGTGGATGATGTTGCATAATTTTAGCAAATTGTGATTTTACCCAACATGCACTCTTTTTTAGCATACACGGGAGATGGCCTTCTCATTTAATCAATGCTTTGACTAAATTTTGCCATAAGTTTCAATTAAATTACTTTGGTTATAGAATGGATGAATCTCAAGAGTTTTTTTTGTTTAACCTTTTGAAAAGATTAGAAAAAAATAAGGAATTAATAGTGGGAAAGGGAAAGAAAAAATATATAGACATATATAGTTTGAAACAATAACAATAATAAAATTAATGTTATTATCCAATTAATTAGATCTACACGGTATTGTGATTATATACCTTACTTTAATAGTTAAATACCATTATTAAATGATGTTTGCACAAACAAGTAAAGTTTTAAGATGCTCAACTTGTTGGGCTTATCTTATACTATGTCTTTTATTTTGTCATCAATTCCAGAAACAAGTAGCATGAATAAACAATGTTTATGTATAAAACATGTCAAAAACCGAAAATTATTCGTTCATGCATTTTTACCAAATTTTCTCAAATGTATTCTTTATGCATTTTTTTATTTTCTCATTAAATAATAGATAAATTTATGGAGAAGAACGAATAAAATATATGAAACTAATTGAAAGAGATGTGATAAAAAAGAAATGCAATGAATAAATTACGAAAAGAGATTATCAATGAAAATTAAAAAGAAATTAAATGGTCTAAAAATTAAGTGTAAAATGATGAAACATTTTTCATATCCTTACTATTAGTTGGTCTGCATAATTAGAGTTGTCACATGCTTCAATGCAATCAACAAAAAAATCCCATCTTAACACATTTTCTTCCATTTAATTATTAAATAATATTTACCTAGCATCATTATTTGAAAGTCATTGATAAGAAAAAAGAACTCTACTCATTATTATTAATTATGGATACACATTTTTTCTTATAAAACCTAGAAAGTCATTGGCAAAATAATCATTTGGTATTGAATGAAATAAATATTATAAAGAAGAGTAGGAAACAAATTATGGTCAAAATAAAATGTAATGAACAAATCATGGAAAATAATTTAAAGAAAATGATCCATAGTTACAAATAAACATAAAAATGGAAGGTAACCAATAAACGAATTCTATTTTTCTTTTCTTTTAAATTTTCTCTCGTGTACTTTTATCCATTTTTTTTCATTAGCTATTGGGTAAATGGAGAAGACTGAGAAAATGGTAACACAAATTCTTGTTGAAACAAAAGATGGAAAGAGAAATCATAAAAGCATCCACATTAAATTATTTTAAAAAAAATGTAAAATGATAAGGGAGAAGATAACACCTTTATCCTTGATTATGGTGATTTTTTCATGGATTTCCATATTGCATGATACTTATTAACCATATCCACGATGATAGACGATACATTGATAAAGACCTTCAATGTCATGAGTCATGATGAAATATACTACATCTCGAATGATGGCTATGATAAGAGGAAAACATAGTCAGTCATCAAAAATTTTCAAATAGAATATAGTTATACATTGTGCATTGGAAGAAGACCAAAAGGCAATAATTTATTTTGGACAATGGAGTAAGACTAACCATTTACACTATTGAATATTATTGGTTAAAACAATAACTTTGTTTATTGACTAACCACATTGTTGTTATTGTTTAAAAACCTTTTCAACTTCACCTGGTGAATTTTATCAGTTATAGTCACCATAACTACACATTTAGTGGTAGCATTATACTTCGTAAGAAGGATCATTTAATTATAGTGAAAAAAATCACAGAATTAGTAGGATGAATACATATCGTGAATGATAAGAGCATAACTCCATATGTCATTTGATTATTCACCATTTCGTATTCCAACTTAGGAACTAAAACAATTAAGTAAAATGGAGAACTGAAACAATTAAGTAAAATAATTCATTATTTTACCATAATAATAATTAATTGATGACAAAGAAGAAAACCAAAGACACTTTTTTTAAAAAAAAAGAGAAAAAGATAGGATGAATACTCAAAGGAGAGAGTTCCTCCAAATGAGACAAATCCTCAACTTTTAGTTATATATAAATAGACTTAATTAATTAAAAAATTAACGTTTGCAAATGCACATGTTTAAAATTATATAAAAGAAGAATATGAAAGAAAAAAAAAGATAATTTAATGTTAAATATAAACGAATAAAGTATTTAGACTAATAGATCTCAAATGGCATGCTATTAAATAGATTACATGTGATTTTAATATTATTATAATATTAAAGAGAAATGACATGTGAGAGAAAATAAAAAAATAATTCTTATTAAATATAAATAAATCAAATTAATCAGATTAATAGATTTCAAAAGTCATATTATTAAATATATTAGAAGTGACTTTAATGATATTAATATTAAATATAGAATACAAGAAAGATAAAATAAAAGATATTAAAAAAAACCACAAAAAAGAGTGGATGAATGGAGGAAGGAGAGGAAGTGTTTGAAGTTCAGCGAAAAAAATCATAGAATTAGTAGAAGGAATACATATAGTGAATGATAAGAGCATAACTCCATATGTTATTTAATTATTCATCACTTCGTATTCCAACTTAGGAACTAAAACAATTAAGTAAAATGGGGAACTGAAACAATTAAGTAAAATAATTTATTATTTGACATAATAATAATTAATTGATGACAAAGAAGAAAAACATTTAAAAAATAGAGAGAAAGATAGGATGAATACTCAAAAGATAGAGTTCCTCCAAATGAAAAAAATCCTCAACTTGTAGTTATATATAAATAAACTTAAAATTAATTAAAATTTTATATTTTGCAAATGAACATGTTTAAAATTATATAAAAAAGAATATGAAAGAGAAAAAAAGATAATTTAATGTTAAAATATAAAAGAATAAATTATTTATATTAATAGATCTCAAATGTCATGCTATTAAACAGATTACATGTGATTTTAATATTATAATATTAAAGAGAAATGACATGTGAGAGAAAATACAAAAAATAATTCTAATTAAATATAAATTAATCATATTAATATATCTCAAAACTCAAAAGTCATGTCATTAAATATATTAGAAGTGACTTTAATGCTATTAATATTAAATATAGAAGACATGAAAGATAAAATAAAAGAAATTAAAAAAAAAACCACAAAAAAGAATCTATGAGTGGAGGAAGGAGGGAGCCATAGACATACTTTAATTGCAGTAAAAATATATCAATTAGGGGTATTTTAGCTTGACATAATTAAAAAGTTGAAATACAAATAATTATAATTTAGAATTTTGTTATATTTTTATTTACTACTTGATTTGAATAGATAAATAAAATTTTGAAAAATAAGTTACGTTATTTGATATTTGATTAAAATTAAAAATAAAATATTATCATATATTAACAAATAAATAATTAAGTGAAATTTAACATTATTATTTTATCTTTTTCTTTCTTCATTTCTTTTTTTATGTAAATACACTTATATGTAACTATATTTTCAGCATAATTTTCTATGCAGTAAGTGTAATTACTTGTTATACCAACTTTATATCAAACCGAATACGAAATTTATATTTACAATAATTAAAATTTTAATTACTGTTAAGTATATCAAACCAAGTAGACCCTTAATTTCAGTGGTATCAAAGTTTTTTTTCCCAATATTGGTACACAAATAATAAATTTGTGTAGTTTAATACTAGTCAAAATTCTTTCTTTTCAACATTGGCATACTTAGATAATAAAATTGTGTCCCAAAATTGAGAAAAACTACCAATTTCAAGTTTAGTCTTTGAAACCATTAATTTAGTTATGGAAAGGGAAGTCTAGAGGCTCTTAGATGGATTGAACACATGTCAGCAGATGGAGCAAAACGACATATTGAGAAGTTCAAATTCTATTTTGAAAGTGCTTTCGACAGTGTTTTCTTTCATACTTTCAATAAAGAAAATTTTTTGAACAGCTTTTGCTCATAACTTTTCTATTAACGAAAGTTTTTTTTTCTTTATTTAAAGCAAAAAATCCTTTGAGAAAAAAAATCTTTGTATCAAAATAACTTATCAACTTTCTTATATTAAATTTTAACAAAGTTTGATTGGTACACCTAATTAGCAAGGGTGTGTATCAGGTTGAGAGACGAAAAAATTAGTAACCCCGAATTTAAGTCTCGGAGCTATTAATTTAGTGAGAGGAATATTGTTCTGTTCTTTACTTCGATTTCGGATTAGTCAGGTGCTAATAGCCTTGAACACCGGAGCCCCAAGTGGGTACCAAAAAAAACTTTCTTATATTAAATTTTGAATGAAACTTAGTTGTTTTTTGTTTAAAGACTTTTGATATCCCAAGAGAATGCTTTCAACGAAACAAGCAAAATAGATTTTCATTCGCATAATTGGTGAGCAAAACCGTCTCAAAAATTTATTATCAAACACAAGCTTCACACAAAAGCAAGTTTTCCTTTCAACAAAACATTCGTACCACAGTATTCCCAAATGCCCCATCCAAATCATGGAGGAAAACATACTTACTTTGATCAACATAATCATTTCTCAACTTCTTCATAAAGCAAATAAAATGACAATAATAATTGCAACTTACAGATATTGAAAAAAATGAAGTGGTTCAAAAACAATCTCTCCAATATGATTAAAAACAAGTTAAACTAAGAACACTCCGAAATCTCTTCCTAAAAAATGACCTTGCCACAGAGTCATACAATTTAAAGCAAGTAAAATATTTGTGCTTTATAGAAATTGTACAAGAAAGTAATTTAGAAAAATCTCACCATATATATAGTTATCTCATTTGAAAGTAAAAGTTAAACTTTTCTACAAGCACACTAAAAACTCTGCAAAACTCAATTTTAAATTATATTTGGGAATCACCCAAATGGTGAAGAAAAGTCTATTTTCTTTCATTCATGGTGCTTTGATCTATAGAATCATTTTTTTTCAACTTTATAATAAAGCAAAAAAGATATAGTTGTGTGAAAAAAATAAAAAAAAATCATCAAACAATTATACATTTAAACTTTGAGAGAAAGTTAAACTTTTATAAAATTACACTCCAAAAACTCTCCCAAACTTAGTAAAAAAATCTAAATGACATCTTGTATTTGCAATCTTTTTCTTAATTGACATAGATGAAGTCAATAGGTGACAACTTTTTTGGCCTAATTTTGTTGGTAAAGATTTTTGGGATGATGATAGATAATGTTTTTCCCCCTTAAGAAACTCAAAAGGCATGTTTAAACTCTAAACATTACTCCTCATGTAAGATCTGGCTTTGAGAAAAGAAAAAAAAAGAACATACATAGTGTCCAACTTGGACCCAAATTAGATTTCATTTTAACCTAATCTATACTCTTGTATATAAACTCTTAAGTCATGAAATCTCTCTCTCTCTCTCTCTCTCTCTCTCTCTGGCATCTTTTTTGTTTCTTCCTCTTTTTCTCTAAATCTCAAAAGACATCATCAAGAGGACAACAACGATCAACCACAACGCAAGTGAATGAGAAGAGGATTAGGAGATGAAGAAGACGAATAATTAGAAATGCAATACCATTTAATAATCATAAAAAGAGAAAAAAAATCCGACCTTGGACGGTCGGACATGACCCACGTCCGTAGAGTTCAAACTCTAGAAACTGTGACAACAACACGACCTAGAAGATCATACATGAATTGCGTCCCACTAGGACACGACCACATCCTTCTCGCACACGACCAACGTCCACAGAGACAAAGCTCTAGATTGTAAACAATAGTCTTGGTCTATACGGGACATGATCTGTGTCACCGCACACAAAGACCATATTCCATATTAAATTGGATTAAATAATTGATGACGACAGATGGCACGCATCGCCTCGAATGCGACCAGGTGCCTTAAATTATTATAAGATGTACATGTTAAATTGGAATTTTGGGTTAAACACAGTATGAGTTAGAAGGATTGACATGACTATGAACGTGCTTCGCGTCCCTCTAAAGTTATTGGTAGCACATGGATGGAACATGAACCAAGCTAACATGATATGCATTGGAAAGCTAACCTATTGACGCGACCTATGAACACATACAGTGTTCTCTTTAAGCAATTTATCACCGTATGAAAGGTACATGGCATGTTTCATATTCCAACATGCCTCGTGTTAATAAATAGAGTTTGGTAAATGCCTTATAACGTCAAACACGACCTCATTCATATTAGACACACCGGTAGACATTCTACTATGAACCCTAGACGATAAGTTGTACTTGATGTATATTATAATAAGTCCTAACATGTGAAAAAGATAAGTGTAAACTATATTGTTTATTGTGGTTTTCATGATGAATTCTGAATTTCTCATGAATTCATGCAATTCTCTTTGTCATTCTTTTCTTTTTCAATTCTGGCGGTATTATTTAATAATTATATGAAAAGAATAAAAAGAACGCAACATAAACAATAAAAAAAAATTCTTTTTCTCGTTTACAATCAAAAGTTTAGGTCATATCTAGCAGCCTGAGACTGCGTCCATATTTATGATATAAAGGACCAGAAAGAAAATGCACTTTGCTCATCAATTGTGCTAAATTCAAGCTTTACCATTCCATAACTTCGTGACTAAGAAGAAAGTATGTCATACACATGATCAACTAGTCAACATGGATACGGCCATACAATTACTTATACTAGAGGTTATACATTACACCATTAGTAACGCACTACATAAATGGATTAGCATGCATGATCCTCCATGCACATCTGCTCACACACTACAAGCATGCATTTTATTATCAAGACATTTTAATTATAATATTACTCTATCTAGATACTTATTTAGTTTATGAGAGAGAGAGAGAGAGAACATTAGTTGGAGTCATGTTGTATGGAGTATGGAGTCCAATATGATCACCATATGAATTGGCCACCATACTTCTTGGCAGCCTCCCTGCTGTCAATTACAGCGATGGAGCTGCTCTTGTTTGGCCTAGAAGCATACGAGCTCTGTGACCCCGTCACAGGGAACTCCACAACGTTGACGGCGTCCATATAACGAGGACTCATCGCCTTCTCCAGCGGCACATCCGGCCTTGCTCGGCCTTGCCCACCCGGCCTTGCTCGGCCGCGTCCATCCGCCTGTGGTGATCACGACAGGCTCCGCCGGAGTATGGAAGCCCACAGATGAGCTCCGTCCATGGTCAACGAACTCTGGGGGTCGGTAACTCGTCTCGGTCCTGTAGGCGCTCCCCACTGTTGCTTGCTTTAGCGAGCCATCAGCCCTGGCGCCGCCGTCGGCCTTGTGATGGCGCCGATGGAAGTCGAAGAGGACGGGCATAGCTTTTCCGTCACTGCTAAATATGGCATGCCTGCCGAAATGATCGCGCACTCCAACCTGATCGGTTTTGGCGAGAAAGCTATCAGCTCCATTGCCGGGCGTGCCCCAGAATTGGAACTTGGACAGCAGCTTGCGTTTGCCGCCTGTTAGGAAAGCACCCTTGGTATGGTAATCCGCCATGGCCAGACCTCGAAGTTGCACCACAAAGTATATATATATGTATGTATGATTTGCCTGGGCTTTTTGGCACTGAAACGATGAGCAACTGCTGGAGGTGGCAGGCCCCTATTTATAGTCCTTCTGCAGAATCAGAAGGGTCGATGAACACTGCACTACGCTTTGCTTCCATCTTCTTCTCCTCTTTGATTCCTTCTCCAACTGTGCAAAAAGATCTGCTCTGAAGGACTGAAGCCGCACATAGAACATGACAGACAGAGAGTAATTTTACCATGTGAACTCGGAGGGTGAATTGCTCACCGGTCATCATTTTCTTCTTTCAGAAATGTTGATCATGTGAGAATCTGCACATAATAAAATATAATAATAGTAAACGCAAAGTAGTGTGCACGGCTGTTCCTGTCACTCTGACCGCATGGAGCGTAGGTAGAGGAATATGTACTGCTATTGATAGGGGGGTGAGTATGAGAATTGAGAATCCAACATGTGTAAATTGTTGAAAATTAGGAGCCAATATAGTTTTCTTCCTTCATTTCTTTTTTTATGTAAATGCACTTATATGTAATCATATTTTCAGCATAATTTTCTATCAAGTAAATGTAATTACTTGCTATAGTCAATTTTACATCAAATCAAATACGAAATTCATATTTACAATAATTAAAATTTTAACTACTATCAAGTATATCAAATCAAGTAGACCCATAATTTTAGTGGTATCAAAGTTTATTTTTTTAATATTGGTACACAAATAATAAATTTGTGTAGTTTTACTACTAGTCAAAATTCTTTCTTTTCAACATTGGCATACTTATAATAAAATTGTGTTTCAAAATTGAGGAAAAAATACCAGTTTCGAGTTTAGTCTTTGAAAACATTAATCAAGATTTTACTTTCGTCCAATGGTGGGTGATAATTTTTTCCCCTTGTCAAGATATTTGGTAAATGGTGATGGCTTAAGGAGGAGCGACTAATAACATTTTGTTGTGGAAAGAGAAGTCCAGTCAGTGGATGGGGCAAAATAACAGATTGAGAAGTTCAAATTCTATTTTGAAAGTGCTTTTGACAGTCTTTTCTTTCATACTTTCGATAAAGAAATTTTTTTGAACAGCTTTTGCTCATATTTTTTTATTAACAAAAGTTACTTTTTTTATTTATTTAAAGCAAAGAAATCCTTTGAGAAAAAAATCTTTGTATCAAAATAACTGATCAATTTTCTTATATTAAATTTTCATTAAATTTAGTTGGCACACCTAATTAGCATGAATGTATCCCAAGTTAAGGGACGAAGGAGTTAATAGTTTCGAATTTGAGTTTGGAGATATTAGTTTAGCCAGAGGAATATCGTTCTGCTCTTTACTTCGATTCCGAATTAGTGAGGTGCTAAAAGCCCTGGACACAGAGAGCCCCAAGCGGGTACACAGAAAAAAATTCTTACATAAAATTTTGAATGAAACTTAGTTGTTTTTTGTTCAAAGACTTTTGCTAACCCAAGAGAATGCTTTCAATGAAACAAGCAAAATAAATTTTCATTTGTATAATTTTTTAGCAAAATTGTCTCAAAAGTTTATTATCAAAACATGCTTCACACAAAAGCAAGTTGTACTTTCAACAAAACATCCCTACCACAGTATTCCCAAATGCATCATCCAAATCAAGGAGGAAAACATACTTACTTTGATCAACATAATCATTTCTCAACTTATTCAGAAGTGAATAAATGACAATAATAATGCAACTTACAGAAATTGAAAAAATGAAGTGGTTCAAAAGAAATCTCGCCAATATGATTGAAAACAAGTTAAACTAAGAACACTCTAAAATCTCTTCCTAAAAAATAACCGCGTCACAGAGTTATCTACGAAGATAATCAATGATACAATTTAAAGCAAGTAAAATATTTGTGCTTTATAGAAATTTTACAAGAAAGTAATTCAGAGAAATCTCACCATATATACAGTCATCTCATTGAAAGTAAAAGTTAAAACTTTTCTACAAGCACACTAAAAACTCTGCAAAACTCAATTTTAGATTATATTTGAGAATCACCCAAATGGTGAAGAAAAGTCTATTTGCTTTCATTCATGGTGCTGTCATCTATAGAATCATTTTTCAACTTTACAAAAAAGCAAAAAAATACAATTGTGTGAAAAAAAATCATCAAACAATTATACATTTAAACTTTGAGAGCAAGTTAAACTTTTATAAAAATATACTCCAAAAACTCTCCGAAACTTAGTCTTATCACGAAAGAAAGCTAAATGACATCTTGCATTTGCAATATTTTTCTTAATTGACATAGATGAAGTCAATAGGTGACAACTTTTTTGGCCGAATTCTGTTGGTAAAAACTTTTGGGATGATGATAGATAATGTTTTTCCCCTTAAGAAAATTCAAAGGCATGTTCAAAATCCAAACATTACTCTTCATGTAACATCTGGCTTCGAAAAAAGAAAAAAATAACATACATAATGTCCAACTTGGAGTCAACTTCGATTTCATTTTAACCTATAAACTCTTAAGTCACGATTTTTTTAAAGATTGTTATTTTTCTTCCCACAATAATCAAGATATCTCTCTCTCTCTCTCTCTCTCTCTCTCTCGCTCTCTCTCTTTGTTTCTTCTTCTTTTTCTCTCAATCTCAAAGGACGTCATCGAGAGGACGACAACGATCAACCACAATGTAGGTGGACGAGAAGAGGATTAGGAGATGAAAAGGATGAATATTAAGAAATCCAATACAATTTAATAATCATAAAAAGAGAAGAAAATGTGACCCTACACGATCGGACACGACCCGCGTCCGTAGGGTTCAAACCCTAGAAACTGTGTTAACCAACACAACCTAGAAGATCATACATGAATTGTGTCCCATTAGGACACGAACGCATCCTTCTCGCACACGACCAACGTCCATAGAGACAAAACTCTTGCCTGTAAAACATGGTCTTGGTCTATACGGGACACGATCCGCGTCATCGCATGCAAAGACCATATTTCATATTAAATTGGATTAAATAATTGATGACAATAGATGGCACACATCGCCTTGGATGCGACCAGGTTGTGCCTTAAATTATTATAAGATGTACACGTTAAATTGGAATAGGGTTGAACGTAGTATGAGTCAGAAGGATTGTCGCAACTAGGAACACACTTCGCGTCACTCTAAAGTCATTGGTAGCACATGGATGGAACATGAACCAAGCTAACTTGATACACATCAAAAGGTTAACCTGTTGACACGACCAATGAACAAGTACAATGTTCTCTTTAAGGAATGTTATAAATTATCACTGTATGGATGGTACATGGTATGTTTCATATCCCAACATGGCCCGTGTTGATGAATAAAGTTTGGTACATGCCTTATAACGTCAAACAAGAACGTCCGCGTCTATGAAACTATATGATTAATTTTCTCCATTCTACTATGAACCCTAGATGATGAAGTATACTTTATGGATATTATAATAAGTCTTAACATGTGAAAAAGATAAGTGTAAACTATATTGTTTATTGTGGTTTTCATGATGAATTCTGAATTTCTCATGAATTCATGCAATTCTCTTTGTGTTTTTCTTTTCTATTTCAATTCTAGCAGTATTACTTAGTAATTATATGAAAATAATAAAAAGAATGCATAAAGTAAATGCACTTATATGATAGTTGATTCATCTTCGCCCTTTTGTGTAACGCCCCAAAAATCAACCTTGCTCTCGGCTGATTCGATATTCGACTTGTGGCTTGATGCTTCCTGGGATGCCACATCGATATAACACTTTCTTTCTTCAATCATTTCACCTACAATAAAATAAATATAGTATTAAGACTTAATATCAATAAGCGGAAGCTCAAAATAGTTAACTTAAAAGGGTCGTAGAAGTTAACTTAACTTTAACCATGTGCCAGGTCAATCTGTCATGAGCTCCATCATCGTTGAGTCCATCCATTTGATCCTCGATATGATCAACCACCTGCATGATACGTGCAGGAAAAATCCATCCTATGAGCTTGCTCCCAATATGTAAGTTATAACAATACGAATGACACATAGTCATCCTTTAGGGTTCTTTGACACCCTAATTTCATAATTTGCATATCATATTTCATATACATCAATAATAATAACAATCTTTCATATGAAACAATAAACATAATCAAGATCTTGCATAATTTTTTATGCATTAATAATAACTAAATATATAAGATCCATGATCCATCAATATACATAATATTCCATGAACCACATATTCATTTAAGTCATTATATATTTGAACTTTAGCCATTTCATATCAATAGTCATATCTAACATGAACCCCATAACATTAGGCTTTCTAATGGTTCATATCAATATGTTATTGTATATTTGTATCTATGCTAGATCTTATCTTGTTTGTTATCATTTGATAACCGAAAGTTCACCTTGTGACTTTCTTGATCCTTCTTCATATGAAGTCGTCCTCATATCATAATGAGCCTTGCTCATTTTATGGTCATATGGATTCTTGATCCATTCATAATAATATGAATCATTGGTCCCGATCCGATTTTGGCCGGATATCAAAAAATGAGATCCGGACTCGATCCTGATCGTGTTTGGGATCGGTTCGTTCCGGTTTAACTGAGAATAAAATCAAGACGTTCTTATTGACCCGATTTTATTTTTTATTATATTCAAATAAATTTATAAATTCTAATATTTATTAATATTAATTATTAGTAACTATAAACTCTTATTTTGTTATGCATTAGTGATAAAATTAGTTTATATGTTAAATATTTAAAAGAAAAGATATAATATAATATATAAATACATACATATATTTTTATAATATATTTGATAATCGGGTCGAGACTAAATATGAGTTTCTTGAATCCGGACCCGCTCCGGACTCGAATCGGGTCAGGTTTTTGAGTCACCACACTCGATCCCGACTCGATTATATTTCGTACCGAGAAAATTCTCGGAAATTCAGATCAAACCGCGTCGTTTCGGGTCATGCTCATCCCTTGTATGGAATAAACTCCATCTGAAACTACATTAAAGCATTTATTTGCAATGCAAAGATAAATTCATAATCATGTTTTCTCCAATTTACTATGTATTTTACAAGATGATAATGCTATGGCTTAGGACAAGTTGATAGTGTCTCGATATTTCAGTCATAACTTCTAAAATATAACTCGGAATGAGTTGAAACTATTTTTTTTGTAAACAAGACTTCAAGATCAAGATTTTGCATTTACAAAATAACTAGTCAAAAAGCCGTGAAACAAAGTAGATGGAGAGAGTAGAAAGAGTTATATAGTGTTATTTAGTGGATTTTAAATGAGTGCTTAAGTTGACGACGAAGAAACATCTTTTATTATTATTTGGTATAAGTTTTTCTCATTGATCTTGAGGTCATCATCCACTATCACATAACATATTTTATTATTATTTTTTTGAAGGTATTACATTTTGAGTTCGGACGATACCGTAAAAGAAACAAAGGCGACAAGGAAGAAAGAACATAAATTGTTATATTATGGCCCAATATGAGATCTAGACCCTTCAACGTTTAGTGGACAGACGGATCATATATATAAGTCTTGCCTTCATGATCCTATTTCATCCGAAATTTAGTGAAATTATTTTCCTTTTTAAACTCAATTTCATTATTAAATTGTAACATATATGTCCACACGACAAAAGATTTGACAGGAACACTTTATTGCTCATAGGTTTTGTATTAAATTTAATTTATTATATTTTTATTTTAATATTTTATTTTTTTAATCAAATTTAATGATTTTAGTTCATACATTACAAATTCCTAACCTCATTGTTAACCACAAAATATGAATATAAAAGTCAACTTTTAAGTTAAATCTATACTTATTGAATTAAATCATGCTTGGTTTCATTTCAGGATTCACACACAAATTTAGTTGTTATTTTTTATTTAATAAATTAAACACTTTATTATTTTACTTGGAGTTTTCTTTATAACATCTCAAAAGTGTTCTAATCCAGGGTTTTAACACAAAATCTTATTTCTTATAGATAGAGATGAGTGTGAGTTTGATCTGACCTGCCGGTTAATGACTAGGAAGAAAGTATGTCATACACATGATCAATTAGTTAACATGGATACGGCCATACAATTACTTATACTAGAGCTTATACATTACGACATTAGTAACTTATTACATAAATGGATTAGCATGCATGATCCTCCATGCACATCTGCTCACACACTACAAGCATGTATTTTATTATCAAGACATTTTAATTAGAATATTACTCTATCTAGATACTTATTTAGTTTATGAGTGAGTGAGAGAGAGAGAGAGAGAGAGAGAGAGAGAGAGAGAG